>JAIEZT010000035.1:27500-47500 GCA_019594935.1 Periophthalmus modestus | reverse complement strand
TGACCCCGCAGTGACCCCGCAGTGACCCCGCAGTGGCCCCATAGTGGCCCCATAGTGGCCCCATAGTGGCCCCATAGTCCCCATAGTGTCCACTTACATGTTGTGTAGCTCACGCCGGGGCCTCGTGCGTCGAGTGTGAGAGGTCAGGACGGGGCAGGTCATCACTGTAGCTGCTTCCTCTTTGGAAAAACCTATTGATTTTTACATTATTTACAGCTCAGCCACAGACAAAACTACAGCCGTGTGCGGGTGTGTCCACTCTGTTTGTCCAATGTTCTGTTTGTTTCATGAATCCCTGGAGCTTCACTTCAGACGTCCAGGTGTGAGATCGACCTCAGTGTTTTTGGCGTGTGCTTAAACGTGTCTCAATCTGACCCATCCATAAAGTGGAGCAAAAAAGTATTTATTCAGCCCCCAAATGTGCAAGTCTCTCCCAGAGGAATTTTCATCATAGTTTCACTTCAACTATGAGACAGAACGAGGGGAAAGGATCCAGGAAATCACATTGTCTCATTTTTAAAGAATTTATGTGCAAATTATGGTGTAAAATAAGTATTTGGTCAGTAACAGAAGTTTGTCTCAACACTTTGTTCTTCTCTTTGCTGCAGTGACTGAGGTCAGACGTTTTCTGTCTCAGGTTTTCTCTCTGTTGCTGTAGTTTGGTCCATTCCTCCTGCAGATCTCCTCTAGAGCAGTGATGTTCTGGGACTTTCACCTCCCTCCAAACATTTTCTCTGGGGTTTTATCTGGAGACTGGGCCACTCCAGGACCTTGAAATGCTTCTTCTGAAGCCGCTCCTTCGTCGTGTGTTTGGATCATTGTGTCGCTGAAAGACCCAGACACGTTTCATCTTCACTGCCCTCGCTGATGGAAGGAGGTTTTCACTCAGAATCTCACGATACATGTCTCTTTCATTCTGTCTTTACACGGATCAGTCGTCCTGGTCCCAGAAAAACAGCCCCAGAGCCTGATGTTTCCTCATGCTCCACAGTAGGTCTGGTCTTTGGATCAGCTCAGCATCTTTCTCCAAACACCATGATCTGATCTTCTGACATTGTCCCAGTCTCTTCTGGATCATCCAAATCCAAACTTGAGACGGGCCTGGACATGTCCTTAATCAGGGGGACACGTCTCTGCAGGATTTGAGTCCCTGGTCGTAGTGTGTTACTGATGGTGCCTTTGTTACTTTGGTCCCTCTGCAGGTCGTTCACTAGGTCCCCCGTGTGGTTCTGGGAGTTTTGCTCCTCGTTCTGTGTCATTTTGACCCCACGGGGTGAGATCTTGTGGAGCCCCAGATGGAGGGAGATTATCAGTGTCTTTCTTCCATTTCTAATAATTCTCCACAGTTGATTTGTTCACACGAGCTGCTCACCTGTTGCAGATTGAGTCTTCAGCCTGGTGCAGGTCACAGTTTTGTTTGTGGTTCCTTTGACGTGTCTTTGGTCTTGGCCATAGTGGAGTTTGGAGTGTGACTGTTTGAGGTTGTGGACAGGTGTCTTTTATACTGAGAACGAGTCAAACAGGAGCCATTAATACAGGGAACGAGAGATCTTTATGAATAGGGCCCTTGACCTCGGTCAAGAAGCCTCACCCTTCTGGGCCCCCTAAGATCCTGGGGCCTAAGACAGCAGTCTCCTTTGTCCCCCCCATCGATGCCCCTGTGCTGTCTTTGTGTCCTTGGGCAAGACACTTAACCCCGCTCGCCTGTCTGTGTGTGCTGGTGTGTGAGTGAGCGGTTCTTGATGTAAAGATCTTTGAGCCTTGAAGGTGGAAAAGTAAAACCGTTTATCGTTGTTGGGAAGATTATCAGTCAAGTTTTGATCATTTTATTTGTTTGTTTATTTATTTTATTTCTATTTGCATTTATAATATGAACATTTTATTGATTTTAGTACAGTCACTCTCACATTCTTGCCAATACAACTGGGTCAGGCACCACACGGCTCTGATAGATCCACAAGTTACATAATGAAAACGAGGCGAGGTCGTGGGACGAGTCTCTGTGGGTTTAGCATCCACAGCCTTTAGCATCCACACAACGCCTTTAGCAGCAGCATCCACAACGTTTAGCATTAGCAGCCTTTAGCATCACAGCCTTTCCAGCATCCGACAGCCTTTAGCATTAGCAGCATTAGCAGCCTTTAGCATCCACAGCCTTTAGCATCCACAACGTTTAGCATCCACAGCCTTTAGCTTTTAGCATCCACAGCCTTTAGCATCCACAGCCTTTAGCATCCACAGCCTTTAGCATCCACAGCCTTTAGCATCCACAGCCTTTAGCATTAGCAGCCTTTAGCATCCACAGCCTTTAGCATCCACAGCCTTTAGCATCCACAGCCTTTAGCATTAGCAGCCTTTAGCATCCACAGCCTTTAGCATTAGCAGCCTTTAGCGTCCACAGCCTTTAGCACCATGGAAGCACCATCACCTCCACATCGAGCAGGACACTGTGGGGCAGGGCTTAAGGGTTTGACTTTATATGTAGTTTGAACATAAATCACCCCCAGAGGAGCGATAATGAAATGAAAGTCCTCACTTTGGCCTCAGTGTTTCCAGCTCTGAGAAGAAGCACCAGAAGTGTCCACTGAACCTGGACCTGGGTCAGACGCCCTTCAGCAGTAACTCTCTCCTGCTCCTCTGTGGATTCTGGTGAGGACTCACTTCTGACTATACAAACAAATACTTTAGCCAACTGGCTCCTTTAGATCTCGAGCAGTGGCTCTACCCCGAGCTCCTTATGTCCTGTCACCAAGAGGGAAAATCCCGCCACAGTTCCATGGCTGTGGAGCCCATGTTCTTCATGGGGTTGGACATTACACTGGTGGTCCCCATGGGCCCTGCAGCTCAGCTGTGCTGGAGTCACCACCAGAGGGCGGCGTTCCAGTGTCTGAGGTCGGGGTCAGACCAAATCCATTATGTAAATCATGTGACACACAAGAGTCTGAAGGTGAATTATTCCATGAACAAAAAAAATCCCAGGAGAAAACATAGTAAACATAGAGATACTGCACATTTCAGAGGATTTGTAAAACGGTGTTGGTTTAATGACCGAGGTGTGAATGCTTAAAGTTTGATAAAGATCTCAGAGGATCACACCAGACACGAGTCATAAACCTGAGTCATGAGAGCGGCGCCTCCCCGGGCTCTGCTCTTAAATTAGAGTTTGAACTGCAGCGAGGTGAGCAGCGTTTCTATAGCGATGTCTCCTCCCCGTTCAGTCGCCACAGAGATGTCCTCAGATCGGAATAATGAGATTCTTCAGATAGGAAACACCGGCTCTGCACCGATCAGCCGAGTGAGGCGGCTCGTTTTACAGGAAAATACATTTAACACTTTAAATCCTGTTCAGTTTTATGTTGTGAAAAGCATCACCAGCACATTTTAAACAATGTTATTCCTCCTTAGTGTTTTTCACAACTTTCAGAGACCCGAGCGGAGTTTTACCATCAGGATAACGCTAACAACAACTAGCATGCTAAGAAAACACGTCCCTATTGACCTGGGACAGGCCCAGTTTTGAGCCGTGTGTCCTTTGTCCAGCAGAGATTTATACAAAACCAGTGATTTATCCCAGTTTTATACAAGAAATGTCCCAGGTGTCCCTGTGTTTGACCAGACCTGGCCAACAGTAAAGAGGGAGATATTGTTATTTGTTTTAGGTAAACTACAGAGAAACAAACTTAGAAATGTCCATAAGGCAAAAAAAATGCACTGACAGAAGTCCCTTAGATTATAGATTATATACCAACCCACGAGTGACCAACAGGTGAGTCGAGAATGGACATTGTCACGGCTCTTTTCTTTATTCTGTTCATCCAAACCTGGGTCATTTTGAAAATCTGGTCACTCCATAAAAGATCAGCGAAGTTTTACATCACGATAATCCAACAACGAGCACGCTCAGTCTATGTTCTCAAAATGTTTCTTTCTGATTATTAAACTATAACATGAGACTATAGTTTGAGTTTAAAGTGAAGTCACTCAGGAGGTGTGCCACAGCTGCCCTGGGGCTGACTCGTGGAGATGTGGCTGCCCGTCTGTGGTGCACATCTTCTCAAAAGTCCTTTGGCAGATTTGACTAAATATATGTTTTCAGCTGTAACTAAACTAGTCGTTTAGATGAGGAGCATCAGGGAGAGTTTAATAACTCGCTTGGCTTGACACACAAAACGGTCACGCCCCTTTGGCAAAAAGCAGATCTGATTGGACCAAAGCTTCGTCTGCGCCTCGTGTGATTGGCTGTTACTGTGGCACATTATTTTTCATTTTGTCTCAGTGTTTGGTTCTATTACACGGTCCATCATCGTGCAGAGTTTTGTTTGTTGGCGTCGTGAGGAGCTGGACTCGTTTTCGATTGATCACAGTTTCATTTTACACAGATTTTCAGCGTCGTGTTTTCCTCCAAACACGATGGGAGCGGCTGGTCCTGCTGCTGCCTCGTTTCCAAACCAATTACAGCTTTTGGCAGCTAATCATTTTCAGTCATGGTGCATCAACCTGCAGCATCACTGGAGCCAAGAGCAGGACATGTGACCTTTGCCTCATCGCTGCCTCTGCTGGTCGTAGTAAAAACTGTGCTGTCCCGGTTTCACCGCAGGATTATTGGCTTCAGTAATAAAGAAGCTGCTGGCTGTAAAATCATCAGGTGTTTGGTTTAGACACAAACTGAATCTAACAGCTGCAGCTTTTCTTCAGAAAGTGTCTCCGAAATGAAACAGACAGAGTTATTTTTGTGTCCTAAATAGTTCATGACAAAGACTCCAACAGACGTCATCTTGATATCAATAATAAAAACTCCAAAAAAATATTTTTAAAATGAAAATACACTGCACCAGACAGTGATACAGGACGGAGATTAGACTTTACCCAAAGACACGTTCAGGGTTTTAAACATCTTCAAATTATAGTTCATTGTTTCATTATTTGTGGAAATATAATGTTTGATTATGATGCTCTGAAGGACGACTGTCCGTTTATATTTATTTATGTGAATGATCCATCTTAATCTCCGGGGAAAGTTTCAAACCTGTCAGACTGAAGAGCTTCTGACCAGCACAGATGTGTTTATCTTGTTCGTCCAGGGAGGGAGCTGTGGTCAGGCTGAGCAAACAGCAGCATCGACACGGCACCGCACGAGGACGTCACCGCACGAGGACGGCACCGCACGAGGACGTCACCGCACGAGGACGTCACCGCACGAGGACGACACCGCACGAGGACGACACCGCACGAGGACGGCACCGCACGAGGACGTCACCGCACGAGGACGTCACGGCACGCAGAGGACGGCACCGCACGAGGACCGTCACCGCACGAGGACGTCACCCGCACGAGGACGACACCGCACGAGGACGTCACCGCACTTAGGACGACAGCGTTAGAGGACCGTGTTCACAGCGTTAGGCTCCGTGTTCACTGTGACGGAGCGTTAAGGCCCTTCACACTCAATAAGAAGCATGACTCTCAGCGTTCAGAAGCTGTTAGGACGATTTTCTCCTCTGCCTCATGTTTGCGTCCTGTCTCTGTCTCTGTCCTCGTCTCGTCCAGATCAGACGGAGACATTTTAACCATGTTTTATTGTTGCCTCTTCATAAATACAAACCTATAGTAATGACAGTATTCATCTGTGGGAACTGGAATCGCACCACCAACCTGCGGTCAGTGGATCTGACCCACTCTACCAATGATGTTTATGCTGAGAACGGAATTCAAACTACCAACCTCCACATCAGCTACCACTACCAACTGACCTATTACGTAATCCATAAATCCAAAGTCGTCTTCTCTGAGCTCTCAGAAATGCTCTGTTTGCATTTTTTTGAGATTGTTGCATCACAGGTAAAAATCTGGACTTCTCCTGGGCAAATGACCCACGTTTTTTGACCTGTTAATCCACTCTGTAAGTGAGAAAGTCTCAGCCAGAACAAGCCCCAAGATTTGCCTTGAGACCTGCTCCAAGACCTACCCAAGATCTGCCCCAAGACCTGCCCAAGACCTGCCCGAAGACCTGACCAAGACCTGCCTTGAGACCTGCCCCGAGACCTGACCAAGACCTGCCCCGAGACCTGACCAAGACCTGCCCAAGGCCTGACCAAAACCCCAGGAAACTCCATATACGACATGTATAACAACAGAGAGACGGATATAAAACGAGTCATAACCTGCTGGACCTGAACCCCCCAAACAACAGTCGTCTGAACTTCAGCTTGACTGATTCACATTTGACCAAACACACTGTCCATTCAAGTTCACATTTAAGCCTTTTTTTAAACTCCTCGTCTGGAGTCTGCAAAGTTAAAAATATCTTTGCGGAGACAGAAGGTTCTCTTACCCAGAATGAACCCCGTAAAACGTGTTAGTCTGGAGCCTCTGAAGGGCAGTTTGAGAGGATTTATGTTCAGGAAGAGGACAATGTGCCCAGAATATCCCCACGATGTGCCCACCATGTGACCACGATGTGCCCACAAAGTGCTCACGTGTGTGTTGAGGTCTGTGTGTTGAGGTCTGTGTGTTGAGGTCTGTGTGTTGAGGTCTGTGTGCTGAGGTCTGTGTGTTGAGGTCCGTGTGTTGAGGTCCGTGTGTTGAGGTCTGTGTGTTGAGGTCTGTGTGTTGGGGTCTGTGTGTTGGGGTCTGTGTGTTGGGGTCTGTGTGCTGAGGTCTGTGTGCTGAGGTCTGTGTGTTTGAGGTCCGTGTGTTGAGGTCCGTGTGTTGAGGTCCGTGTGTTGAGGTCCGTGTGTTGAGGTCTGTGTGTTGAGGTCCGTGTGTTGAGGTCTGTGTGTTGAGGTCCGTGTGTTGAGGTCTGTGTGTTGAGGTCCGTGTGTTGAGGTCCGTGTGTTGAGGTCCGTGTGTTGAGGTCCGTGTGTTGAGTCCGTGTGTTGAGGTCTGTGTGTTTGAGGTCTGTGTGTTGGGGTCTGTGTGTTGAGGTCTGTGTGTTGAGGTCTGTGTGTTGAGGTCTGTGTGTTGGGGTCTGTGTGTTGAGGTCTGTGTGTTGAGGTCTGTGTGTTGAGGTCTGTGTGTTGAGGTCTGTGTGTTGGGGTCTGTGTGTTGGGGTCTGTGTGTTGAGGTCTGTGTGTTGAGGTCTGTGTGTGAGGTCTGTGTGCTGAGGTCTGTGTGTTGAGGTCTGTGTGTTGAGGTCTGTGTGTTGAGTCCGTCCGTGTGTTGAGGTCCGTGTGTTGAGGTCCGTGTGTTGAGGTCCGTGTGTTGAGGTCCGTGTGTTGAGGTCTGTGTGTTGAGGTGTGTGTGCTGAGGTCTGTGTGCTGAGGTCTGTGGTGTGTGTTGAGGTCTGTGTGTTGAGGTCTGTGTGTTGAGGTCTGTGTGCTGAGGTCTGTGTGTTGAGGTCTGTGTGTTGAGGTCTGTGTGTTGAGGTCTGTGTGCTGAGGCCTGTGGTGTGTGTTGAGGTCCGTGTGTTGAGGTCTGTGTGTTGAGGTCTGTGTGTTGAGGTCTGTGTGCTGAGGCCTGGTGGTGTGTTGAGGTCCGTGTGTGCTGAGGTCTGTGTGTTGAGGTCTGTGTGCTGAGGTCTGTGGTGTGTGTTGAGGTCTGTGTGTTGAGGTCTGTGTGCTGAGGTCTGTGTGTTGAGGTCTGTGTGTTGAGGTCTGTGTGTTGGGGTCTGTGTGCTGAGGTCTGTGGTGTGTGTTTGAGGTCCGTGTGTGTTGAGTCTGTGGTGTTGGGGTCTGTGTGTTGGGGTCTGTGTGTTGAGGTCTGTGTGTTGAGGTCTGTGTGTTGGGGTCTGTGTGTTGAGGTCTGTGTGTTGAGGTCTGTGTGTTGGGGTCTGTGTGTTGGGGTCTGTGTGTTGAGGTCTGTGTGTTGAGGTCTGTGTGCTGAGGTCTGTGGTGTGTGTTTTTGGCTAATGGAGCGTTTGATATTAGCTTAAATTAGCCGTGTTGCTAACAGGTGGGTCGTTACAAAGGGGAAAGTGTCGGGGACGTTGTGAAGATGTGACACTGGACGACTCTGACTCTTCAAAGTCACGATGTTTTGTGAAATTAAAGCCCCACTCAGGGATATTTCAGCGTGTGGACCACAGAGTTAAAGGTCAGGTCTGTGGAGAGGCTTAAAGACGTTTTGTCCGTTTCTTTGTTGATATGTTTAACGGGAGGTGAGTTTAGCTTCAATCTCTCACAAAACTAAAACATTCAGCACAGTGTAATGTCTGAAGCTCCTCCGTGTTTTTAAAGTCATGTTTATTGAATATTGTGTAGAATGAGCCTGGTTTGATGTAAATCCCAAAACAAAACGTTCGGAGGCTCCAGATGAAGTGTCAGATGGAGCCTGGGCTCATTTGTGCTGCTTCTGTAAAAATAATCAGATTATAGGATTATAAACAATGAATTATGCAAAACGAGAGTCAGAAACAAAAACAGAGAGAAGCTGAGTCTGACGAAGAAAAACACTGGAAACACTGATCTGGAGGCATCAGGATGTAAAAGTTCTTTTCACAGGATGTGACGGGTTATTTTTGTGGAAACATCCTCAGTAATGTTTAAGAGTTCAAGCTTCAACTTTTAGCAACAAAAATAAATACACAAAATAAAGACATTGACCATTTTGTTTCTGTGTTTTTTGAATCTATATTTCTACATTTAAACTTGAACAAATGAGCAGCACTTGGGTGAGATTCTTTCTTCTCTTAAAGTCCATGTTTAAACGATGTGACCTCAGCAGAACCGCATCATAAATGTTCTTTCACTGTGATTTTAGGCCTGTCACAGAAACACTAAATACTACGATAAACTATAACTTATTATTATGGCTTCAGGAGCGACAGTGGCTCAGTTGGTAGAGCGTTTGTCCAGTGATCTGAAGGTTGATGGTTTGAATCCCACATTAACATCGTTGAGCCACAGGTTTGGGGTGATGACGCTGTAAAGTGCTGTAGAAAAACAGTTTAACATCAGTCAACACACGGTAACAATAGTTTTTCAGGCTCAGTAATTATCACATGTGCCTTTTTTTTTTTTTACACTTTTTCTCTTATATCTGCTTGGTACAAATGTAAAAAATGTGCTGCTCTAGTGTGATGTGCTCTGTCCATAGGGGGCGCTACAGCTCCACTGGACACCACAGTTTTCTAATGTGGAAGTCAGTGGATTTGTTTGTTTTCTGAAGTGGTTTTAGATGAATATTGTGATTTAAATGTGTAAATTATAACAGAATGATCCACAGAGATGAGAACCATAGAGACACAAGCTCAATGGGACTGGTTTAAGTCATTTGAAAACTGCATTTTATCTTCAGTGACATAAAATGTAAAGAAAAAACAATGATTTATAATAATTTCTTATTTTGAGCAGGACTGTGCGTGTGGAACATTGAAGAAGAACCTCCCCTTGGTTCATTAAAACATCACAGTGATTACACAACGACTTTTACTAAAACATGAAAAAACAAAATGATAAACCTATCAACAACTAGCATGCTAACACGCACTCCCTGATTATCGGACAATAAAACACTTTAGGATTAGACATCTGTCCCTGAGCACGTCCTCGCTGTGGCTGCTGCTCTGGGACCTCCTCCTCGGAGACGTGGTTTGAGCTGTTGTTTCCCTGTCACCTCCTCACCTGTGTCCTCCTCTCGCGTCTCCTGCAGCTCGGCTCGTCTCTCGGCTCGTCTCTCGGCTCGTCTCTCGGCTCGTCTCTCGGCTCGTCTCTCGGCCCCAGAAGGTGAAGCGTCATGGGGAAGCACAACAGCAAACTGGCCCCTGAAGTCCTGGACGATCTGACCAGGAGCACGGAGTTCAACGAGGCCGAGCTGAAGCAGTGGTACAAGGGCTTCCTCAAAGACTGTCCCTCCGGAATCCTCAACCTCGACGAGTTTCAGCAGCTCTACGTGAAGGTGAGGAGCACAGGGAGGAGACGGGAGGAGGAGGAGCACATCAGGAGGAGCATAGAGAAATGTGGAGACAGGGATGAGGAGGAGCACACGGGGACAGGGATAAAGAGGATCAGGAGGGAGATGGTTATCAGGAGGAGCACATTAGGAGGAGGCGGGGATCAGGAGGAGCACATTAGGAGGAGGCGGGGATCAGGAGGAGCACATTAGGAGGAGACGGGGATCAGGATGAGCACAGCAGGAGGAGCACAGAGAGACAGGGATCAGGAGGAGCACATTAGGAGGAGGCGGGGATCAGGAGGAGCACAGCAGGAGGAGAGACGGGGATCAGGAGGAGCACAGCAGGAGGAGCACAGAGAGACAGGGATCAGGAGGAGCACATTAGGAGGAGGCGGGGATCAGGAGGAGCACATTAGGAGGAGGCGGGGATCAGGAGGAGCACAGCAGGAGGAGGCGGGGATCAGGAGGAGCACAGAGAGACGGGGATCAGGAGGAGCACATTAGGAGGAGGCGGGGATCAGGAGCAGGAGCACAGCAGAGGAGGCGGGGATCAGGAGGAGCACAGAGAGACGGGGATCAGGAGGAGCACATTAGGAGGAGCACAGGGAGGAGGAGGAGCACAGCAGGAGGAGCACAGAGAGACAGGGATCAGGAGGAGCACATTAGGAGGAGGCGGGGATCAGGAGGAGCACAGCAGGAGGAGCACAGAGAGACGGGAGGAGGAGGTGGTTCTGTGGTTGAGGCTCTGACTTTTGCGTTTCAAAATCCAACTCTTTCACTCTTTCACCTACTTTTGTCCAAATGTGACTCTTTCTCTCTTTCACTCTTTCACTCCCTGATCTTTTCTTCTTTCACGGTCACTCTTTCACTCTTTCACTCTTTTACTCTTTCTCTTTCACTCTTTCACTCTCTTTCACTCTTTCACTCTTTCACTCTTTTACTCTTTCACTCTTTCACTCTTTCACTCTTTCACTCTTTCTCTCTTTCACTCTTTCACTCTTTTACTCTTTCACTCTTTTACTCTTTCACTCTTTCACTCTTTCACTCTTTCACTCTTTCACTCTTTCTCTCTTTCACTCTTTCACTCTTTCACTCTTTCTCTCTTTCACTCTTTCTCTCTTTCTCTCTTTCTCTCTTTCTCTCTTTCACTCTTTCACTCTTTCTCTCTTTCACTCTTTCACTTCTCTTTTCTCTTTCTCTCTTTCACTCTTTCACTCTTTTACTCTTTCTCTCTTTCACTCTTTCTTCTTTCACTCTTTCTCTTCTCTCTTTCTCTTCTACTCTTTCTCTTTCTCTCTCTTTCACTCTTTCACTCTTTCTCTCTTTCTCTCTTTCACTCTTTCACTCTTTCACTCTTTCTCTCTTTCACTCTTTCACTCTTTTACTCTTTCTCTCTTTCACTCTTTCTCTCTTTCTCTCTTTCTCTCTTTCACTCTTTCTCTCTTTCACTCTTTCACTCTTTACTCTTTCACTCTTTCTTTTTCTCTCTTTCACTTTCTTTCACTCTTCTTCACTCTTTCACTCTTCTCTCTTTCTTTTTCTCTCTTTCTCTCTTTCACTCTTTCTCTTTCACTCTTTCTCTCTTTCACTCTTTCCTCTTTCTCTTTGCTCTCTCTCTTTCACTCTTTCTCTCTCTCTTTCTCTCTTTCACTCTTCTCTCTTTCTCTCTCTTCTTTCACTCTTTCTCTTCTCTTTTACTCACTCTTTCTCTTTTCTCTCTTCACTCTTTCTCTCTTTCACTCTTTCTCTCTTTCACTCTTTCACTCTTTCTCTCTTTCTCTCTTTCACTCTTTCACTCTTTCTCTCTTTCACTCTTTCACTCTTTCACTCTTTCACTCTTTCACTCTTTCACTCTTTCTCTCTTTCACTCTTTCACTCTTTCACTTTTACTCTTTCTCTCTTTCACTCTTTCTCTCTTTCACTCTTTCACTCTTTCACTCTTTCTCTTTCTCTCTTTCACTCTTTCTCTCTTTCACTCTTTCACTCTTTCACTCTTGTCTCACACATTTGTGATTATTTCATTATGACTTTTCTGTTCTTAACACGTCTAAATAATTTAAAGTTTAAAGTCTGTGTAAAGACAGAGCGACGTCAGGCTCCAGATGAAGCTCATGAAGTCAAACCTGAAGACAGCCCCATGTTTGGAGTCAAATGTCATAGCAACTAAAGAGCCAATCAGGAGTGAGGCTGTTGAAGGCAACTTGCTTAGAAACGCTGTCAATCGAACCTGTTGCTAACGCTAGCAGTAAGACCCTGGGAAAGAAGGACCTGATTTGTCTGTTATTAATGTTAATAAGGTGATTTACAGGAAAATAAATAAATAAAACACCAGTGAAATGCAGTGGTTAGCAGGTTAGCAGGTTAGCTGGTTAGCTTTAGCCTTTTATATAAACATCTTTGTTTGTAATGTGTGAAAAAATCGTCTTTACATTGTGAAGTTTCATTGTTTTGACACCAGTCTTGTCTGGTTGGGTGTTAGTCTGATTTTTAGATTTGGAGTTTAATTCTAACTGTTCAACTTGTGAAACTTGTGAAAAAGCTGCAGCCGAGCCGCCATTTTGAATGTCTCATTCTGTAAACGATGGTGGTTGTGTCTGGGATAATGTTTGGTGAATCCTGGTGAAGCACTTAGCCTGTTTATATAAATGGACAGAGCTAGCCTGCTAGCTGCCACGTTCCAAACAGGAAGTGCTCCATCGACTCTGGCTCCAATTCACTTTACATCAAAAAACTGTTGGCTCCAGGTGTTTTGTTATTTTGTCGAGATATGAACATTAATGACAGATCAGGTCCTTCTGTCCCCGAGGTCGCTCCTGTTAGCGTTAGCAACAGGTTTGATTGACAGCGTTGCTAAGCGCCCACTTCCTGCTAAACCTGCGGTGTGAGCAGGAAAGGGGCGTTACCTTCAACAGTCTGGCTCCTGATTGGCCGTTTGTTGCTATGATACTCGTGGTCTCTGCTCGATGAGCTTCATGTGGAGCTGAAGCTGTGGAGACGTTAGACTCAGTCACTTCTTTACACACTTTTATATTTTTACACTTTTAAATCCACACAACTACAACTCTTCGTGTCGTTGATTTCGTGTGCAGTTTTTCCCGTACGGCGATGCCACAAAGTTCGCTCAGCACGCCTTCCGCACGTTTGACAAGAACGGCGACGGGACCATCGACTTCCGGGAGTTCATCTGCGCTCTGTCCATCACCTCCAGGGGGAGCTTCGAACAGAAACTCAACTGGGCCTTTAACATGTACGACCTGGACGGAGACGGCAAGATCACGCGCATGGAGATGCTGGAGATCATCGAGGTACGTTCATGACCTTATGTACTCATCTTTAAAGCTGCACTACGGAACTTTTCTGTTGGAGGATCGGCCCCTGGAACATTCCACAGTGTAACATTAAACTTATCTGGAGCAAAAGGAACAGGTCAGAGCTGAGAAGAGGTGACACCAAGAAAACATGTTTTTATCACTAAAAACACAACAACTGAATAAAGACGGATAAGTCTAAAGCCTCACTGCGGAACATTTCAGGCAAAACAACATCTCCACCGTTAGAAACGAGGCAAAGGACGTTTAAAAACAACCTTTTGTGACAGAGTTTGAAGCAAAACACGTCACCTGGAAACGAGCTGCAGACGACGAGTGTTTAAACTCACGTCTATAACCACAGACAGGTCACGTCTATAACCACAGACAGGTCACGTCTATAACCACAGACAGTCACGTCTATAACCACAGACAGGTCACGTCTATAACCACAGACAGGTCACGTCTATAAACCACAGGACAGGTCACGTCTATAACCACAGACAGGTCACGTCTATAACCACAGACAGGTCACGTCTATAACCACAGACAGGTCACGTCTATAACCACAGACAGGTCACGTCTATAACCACAGACAGGTCACGTCTATAACCACAGACAGGTCACGTCTATAACCACAGACAGGTCACGTCTATAACCACAGACAGGTCACGTCTATAACCACAGACAGGTCACGTCTATAACCACAGACAGGTCATAACCACAGACAGGTCACGTATAACCACAGACAGCTCACGTCTATAACCACAGACAGGTCACGTCTATAACCACAGACAGGTCACGTCTATAACCACAGACAGGTCACGTCTATAACCACAGACAGGTCACGTCTATAACCACAGACACGTCACGTCTATAACCACAGACAGGTCACGTCTATAACCACAGACAGGTCACGTCTATAACCACAGACAGGTCACGTCTATAACCACAGACACGTCACGTCTATAACCACAGACAGATCACGTCTTTAACCACAGACAGGTCACGTCTATAACCACAGACAGGTCACGTCTATAACCACAGACAGGTCACGTCTATAACCACAGACAGGTCACGTCTATAACCACAGACAGGTCACGTCTATAACCACAGACAGGTCACGTCTATAACCACAGACACATCACGTCTATAACCACAGACACGTCACGTCTATAACCACAGACAGGTCACGTCTATAACCACAGACAGGTCACGTCTATAACCACAGACAGGTCACGTCTATAACCACAGACAGGTCACGTCTATAACCACAGACAGGTCACGTCTATAATAAAAAGTGTAAATTATAACAGAATGTTCCACTGGTGTCGTAGATTATAACTATAGACACAACAGGACGGGTTTAATCCTTTTACCTGACTATAAACCACTTTGAACAGGACAGGTCACGTCTTACAAGATGGTGGGCACAGTGATCATGATGCGTATGAACGAGGACGGCCTGACCCCACAGCAGCGAGTCGACAAGATCTTCTCCAGGATGGACAGGGACAACGATGACGAGATCACGCTGGAGGAGTTCAAAGAGGCGGCCAAGGCTGACCCCTCCATCGTCCTACTGCTGCAGTGTGAGATGCAGAAGTAGAGATGGAGGAGGCGAGGACAGGTCAGGCGAGGAGGGGTGAGGCGAGGAGGGGGAGGAGGGTCAGTCTATAACCAGGGGTGGAGGCGAGGAGGGGGGAGGGGGAGGTATAAACCACAGACAGGTCACGGTAACCACAGGACAGGAGGGGGTGTCCGGAGAACACACAGACAGGGGGAGAGAACCACAGACAGGTCACGTCTAAAACCACAGAGACAGGTCACGTCTATAACCACAGACAGAATCAGAGGTCTAGGATGACAGACAGGTCAGAGTCTATAACCACAGACGGGTCTAGGTCACGTCTCCTCCACAGGGGGGGCAGGTCACGTCACAACCACAGACGGGGTCTAGTTCAGACAGGTCACAGTCTGTAACCACAGACAGATCAACAGGGACAGGTCACGTCTATAACAAGGCAGGGGGTCAACCACAGACAGGTATAACCACAGTCAGGTCAGTCTATAACACAGGGTCAGGGTCAGGGTCTATCCACAGACAGATCACGTCATAGGGTCAGACAGGTCAGAGGGTCAGACAGGTCAGAGGGGTCAAGGGACAGGTCACGTCAGAACCACAGGGTCAGATGGTCAGGGGTCAATTATCAGAGGGTCGGGGGGTCGTAGGGTCAGGTCGGGGGGTCAGGAGGGTCATCCTGTTTTCAGAGGGTCAGGGCATCAGAGGGTCAGGGGGTCAGAGGGTCAACGATGGTCACGGCTGTCAGGGCGGGGGGTCAACAAGGTCGGGGGGTCAGAGGGTCAGGGTGTCGAGATCAGCTGGGGGGTCAAGAGGGTCAGGGGGTCAAAGGGTCGGGGGGTCAGAGGGTCAGGGTGTCAGAGGGTCAGGGGTCAGGAGGTTCAGGGGGTCGGGGAGGCAGGGGTCAGAGGGTCAGAGGGTCGGGGGGGTCAGAGGGTCAGAAAACATCCAAGTCAGGGGGTCAGGAGGAGGTCAGAGGGTCAGAGGGTCAGGGGGTCAGAGGGTCAGGGGGTCAGAGGGGTCAGAGGGTCAGGGGGTCAGAGGGTCAGGGGGTCAGAGGGTCAGGGTGTCAGAGGGTCAGAGGGTCAGGGTGTCAGAGGGTCAGGGGGTCAGAGGTTCAGGGGGTCGGGGAGTCAGCGGGTCAGAGGTTCAGGGGGTCAAAGGGTCGGGGGTCAGAGGGTCAGGGGGTCAGAGGGTCAGGGGTCAGAGGGTCAGGGGGTCAGAGGGTCAGGGGGTCAGAGGGTCAGGGGTCAGAGGGTCAGGGGGTCAAAGGGTCAGGGGGGGTCAGAGGGTCAGGGGGTCAGAGGGTCAGGGGTCAGAGGGTCAGGGGGTCAGGGGTCAGGGTCAGGGGGGTCAGAGGGTCAGGGGGTCAGAGGGTCGGGGGGTCAGAGGGTCAGGGTGTCAGGGGGTCAGAGGGTCAGAGGGTCAGAGGGTCAGGGGGTCAGAGGGTCAGGGGGTCAGAGGGTCAGGGGGTCAGAGGGTCAGGGGGTCAGAGGGTCAGGGTCAGAGGGTCAGGGGGTCAGAGGTCAGGGGTCAGAGGGGGGGTCGAGGGTCAGCGGGGTCAGAGGGTCAGGGGGTCAAAGGGTCGGGGGGTCAGAGGGTCAGGGGGTCAAGGGGTCAGAGGGTCAGGGGGTCAGAGGGTCGGGGGTCAGAGGGTCGGGGGTCAGAGGGTCAGGGGGTCAAGGGGTCAGAGGGTCAGGGGGTCAGAGGGTCAGAGGGTCAGAGAGTCGGGGAGGCAAAAAAAAACAGATGAAAATAGTAAAATAAAGTAGTAATGTAATGAACAGTATTGTAAAAGGTAAAATCCATCCATCCATCCATCCATTTTCTTCCGCTTATCCGGAAATAAAAGGTAAAATATTCATGGAAATATATAAAGAAAAAAATGACAAGTTTTATTTTCAGAAAAACTCATCATGTCAAAACAAACATGAGTCACATAAACCTTCAAACTGAACTGAAAACAAGACTCGACATGACTAAACATCTCAAACTCAGGTCATTTTCACTCATGTCAGTGGCTCTGTGGAGCGCCCCCCAGTGGCTCTAGGTTTTGTTCTGTTTACTTTACTTTTGGGCCGATCTTGTTCACACTGAGCGTCACACACTCATTCCACGTCTGATTCATTAAAGTCAAACTCAAAAAATGAGACAAAATTAGAATTTTTGGGCAAATTTTCAAAACCTAAACAAAAACACATAAAAACACAGAAAAAACCACAAACACATGAAGCGTGGTCCCGGAGTCAAACGGCCTGAATGAGTCACTCTGAGGAGCAGGCTGGAGTGGGATAATCACAGCAGTAATTACCCAGGACAAACAGCCTTTTTGTGAAAGGCCAAACCTGCTCCCATGATGCACTGCAGCCTCACAGGAAAAACTGAAATACTCACCTGTCGTCGGTCCTCCGCCGTCTCACAGCTGCATAAATGTCTCAGAGGAAACGCTTTGATAATCGGAGAAAGGAAACGAATCTGTATAAAGAAGAGCAGAGTTTGAACTGAAGCTGACGACGGTGAGCCACAGTTTAACTCTCACAGTTTAACTCTCACAGTTTAACTCTCACAGTTTAACTCACAGTTTAACTCAGTTTAACTCTCAGTTTAACTCTCACAGTTTAACTCTCTCAGTTTAACTCTCAGTTTAACTCTCACAGTTTAACTCTCACAGTTTAACTCAGTTTAACTCTCAGTTTAACTCTCACAGTTTAACTCTCACAGTTTAACTCTCACAGTTTAACTCTCAGTTTAACTCAGTTTAACTCTCACAGTTTAACTCTCACAGTTTAACTCTCAGTTTACTCACTCTCTCAGTTTAACTCTCAGTTTAACTCAGTTTACTCTCACAGTTTAACTCTCACAGTTTAACTCAGTTTAACTCTCACAACTCTCACAGTTTAACTCTCACAGTTTAACTCTCACAGTTTAACTCTCAGTTTAACTCTCAGTTTAACTCTCTCAGTTTAACTCTCAGTTTAACTCTCACAGTTTAACTCTCACAGTTTAACTCTCACAGTTTAACTCCCACAGTTTAACTCTCACAGTTTAACTCTCTCAGTTTAACTCTCTCAGTTTAACTCTCACAGTTTAACTCTCACAGTTTAACTCTCACAGTTTAACTCTCACAGTTTAACTCTCACAGTTTAACTCCCACAGTTTAACTCTCACAGTTTAACTCTCACAGTTTAACTCTCTCAGTTTAACTCTCACAGTTTAACTCTCACAGTTTAACCCTCAGTTTAACTCTCACACTTTTAACTCTCACAGTTTAACTCTCACAGTTTAACTCTCAGTTTAACTCTCTCAGTTTAACTCTCACAGTTTAACTCTCACAGTTTAACTCTCAGTTTAACTCTCACAGTTTAACTCTCTCAGTTTAACTCTCTCAGTTTAACCCTCAGTTTAACTCTCACACTTTTAACTCTCGCAGTTTAACTCTCAGTTTAACTCTCACAGTTTAACTCCCACAGTTTAACTCTCTCAGTTTAACTCTCACAGTTTAACTCTCTCAGTTTAACTCTCTCAGTTTAACTCCCACAGTTTAACTCTCTCAGTTTAACTCTCACAGTTTAACTCTCTCAGTTTAACTCTCACAGTTTAACTCTCGCAGTTTAACTCTCAGTTTAACTCTCACAGTTTAACTCCCACAGTTTAACTCTCTCAGTTTAACTCTCACAGTTTAACTCTCTCAGTTTAACTCTCACAGTTTAACTCTCTCAGTTTAACTCTCTCAGTTTAACTCTCTCAGTTTAACCCTCAGTTTAACTCTCACACTTTTAACTCTCGCAGTTTAACTCTCAGTTTAACTCTCACAGTTTAACTCTCACAGCTGTGATAAATCTGACAGCTCTCGTGTCTTTGCATCTCTGAGAAACTGCATCAGGTTTTTGCTCCTTTTTTAGCGTGGTTAGCTGTTAGCTGTTAGCTGTTAGCATGTGAGCTAACACTTTATTAATGAAGCCAGTTGTACAAAACAGTTACAGCTCTGTTGAGCTATACTAAGTCCTCAGACCTACATCTAAACAGCCAGTATGCTAATAGCCAGTATGCTAATAGCCAGTATGCTAATAGCCAGTATGCTAATAGTCAGTATGCTAATAGTCAGTATGCTAATAGCCAGAATGCTAATAGGCAGTATGCTAATAGGTGTGAAAGCACCTTTAGGAGCCTGAATAATTATGCTAATTATGGCACAGATGACAGATTTAAATTTTTCTTTTACTCTGGATCAGCCCTGGACGACTGAGGGGCACAGACATATTTTTTATATATATTATGTTTTTTCACATTTATACTGTCTTATTTCAGTGTATTCTCATAGGAGAGCTGCAGGGGGAGCTCTATCGCTGAATGTTACTTAGTCCTGCTTCACATTATTACAGGTAGTCATCCAGACACTGTTTTTATACTGTCCTCAGAGAGATTAGCCCCGCCCTGAGGGAGGAGTCACACCTGAAAACGCTTCATTTCAGTTTAGTTTATTCGTTTAATTTAACAGGGACCATGTGCAAACACATAAATCCAATAAAAGAAGAGCTTTACACAAGATTTGGATAAAGCTAAAACGATCTTCAGCCCCCGAACAGCAACAAACAAATAAAATACACTCCAGTATCCGTCCGTTTAAATCAAACCTGCTCTGTCCCGTTCTCTCGTTTAAAAACTCTCCACATTTTAAATCACTCAAATACTACGTCAGAAATGGCTCATTGACCCTGTTGACCCTGACACTCCAAATACTCTCTGTTAGCCTGGTCCCCTGACGCCTCTGTCACTGCCTGGTTAGCTCTGATGAGCCTAATGCTAATGCTAACTCTAATGCTAACTCTAATGCTAACTCTAAATCTGACTCTAACCATTTTTGTTCCATTAAAGATTCTCACAAAAGCCTCTTTCAAACCAACCAACCATCTGTAGTTTGGTGTTTTGTGGCGTAAAGATGAAGGTGGACCGCTGATTGTGAACCTGAACAGTTCTTTACGTTGTACATTATGAGGTCTCTGTGTTAGAGCGTTTTTATGGGGACGTCTCCTCCTCAGCCTCTAAACACTGTCCCGCTACTGTAATAAAAACATGTACATCACTGCTGACTGTGATCGTGTTATGTTATATTATGTTATATTATGTTATATTATGTTATATTATGTTATTTTATGTTATATTATGTTATATTATGTGATTATGATCGTGTTTATGAAGCTGTAAAGTTCGACTAAAGCTTCAGCCAGAGCCGTTTCTACGAAGCAACACAAACACAAACAAACACAAACAAAACAAAC
>JAIEZT010000035.1:15000-25000 GCA_019594935.1 Periophthalmus modestus | reverse complement strand
TGTGTAACTCTCCCTTTAGTGCCAAAGAGTGGAACCTGTAAAAGTGAAAATGTAGAGATCAGAGCCTTTATGAACCTTTTACTGTGTGAGATGTACTTTTAATCTGTGCAGTAGAATCCTGTTCCTCTGCATGTTCTAAAATGTTGATCTGTTCCGTGTTTTAAAATCGTTCGGCTCCTGGAACAAAAACTCTGTGATTATTTTTGTTGGAATAAAGTCACGACAAACCTCCTCTGCGCCGCGTCCTTTTCTCTGTCTCCAACTGTCAGCGACTGAAGCATGAGTCACAGCCCCACGACGTCACTGCAGTGATGTCAGCTGGAGTGTTGTCATGGCGACGGCACCGGGACGAGGTGCCGGGGTCGTGTGCACGAGCACGGGCACGTGCACGGGCACGTGCACGGGCACGTGAGCACGTGCACGAGCACGGGCACGTGCACGGGCACGAGGATCACACACACAGGAGCCGTCAGAGGTGCAGATTCTGAAATGATCTTCTGTGTTTGTTTAGAACAGCTCAGAAAAATAATCATTATCATTTATTTATTTCCTTCTTTTTCTTTATTTGTACAAATCCATGAATCTCACAAAAGAAAAGATGTTTTGTCAGATTTAGCTGCTGCTTCTTTCCCTCGGCCCCAGACTCTGAGGTGAAAACACATTAAACACATTTTATTAAAGTTACTTTATAAAACTCAGTTCATCATTGACATAAGCAGAAAAATACAATAAATGTCTCATGTGCAGCGTGTTTCCTTCAGTCCAAACTCATCAAACTCATCAAACTCATCAAACTCATCAAACTCATAAAACTCTCAAACTCAACTCATCAAACTCATCAAACTCATCAAACTGTGCAGGTTTTTACAGATTAAACAGATTAAAGAGTCTGATGTGACACAAACATAATACACTGTGTATTATTTATATAAACTAAAATTTACTTTTTCAGTTTTTTTGTCAAATTATTCAAATCTACAGAGAGTTTCAGAGTCTGGAGCTGATGTTTGAAAAGAGACGTTTTTTTTATTTCAAATTCCTCCTTTGTGTTTTTTCACTTCAGATGTGCATAAAAAAAATAAAAATAATAAAAAAGAAGATAACCTTTTGAATCAAGCACAAATCGACTTGTCCCAGAGTAAAAAGCATCACACAGTTTATCTGCAGAGGTCAGAGGTCACAGGTCACAGGTCAGAGCTCAGAGGTCAATGTTGAGGTGCAGTTTGGAGAGTGGCCACAGGGTGGAGCCGTTCACCTTTTCAGTTCATCTGAGTCACATGTTCAGACTCTGAAACACAAACATGTTCGACTGTTTCATCGAGTTTCTCTCTGATGTTTCTGTTTCTCACAGAAATGTTCCACAGTTTCTCCACAAAAAACACTCAGACATTTGAATATTAGTGATTTTATTTCAGAAAAACCTCATGCACAGAATAAAAGTTTCAGTGAAGTGCAGAATAAAGGTAAAAGTCGTTTCAGTGAAGTGCAGATTAAATCGTCCCTGTGCTCGTCCTTGTGTCAGAGCCGTTTCAGGAGCCATTAGTGACGCTGCCCTGAGCCCAACCTCGTCTAATGAGTCTCATCCATTAGCCACTTTAGCTTTAGGCTAATCAACCCCCAACACTGATGTGTGAGAACAAATATATTTGTTAAATACATTTATTAAATATATTTGTTAAATACATTTATTAAATATATTTATGAAATATATTTATGAAATATATTTGTAAAATATATTTGTAAAATATATTTATTAAATATATTTGTTAAATATATTTGTTAAATATATTTATTAAATATATTTGTTAAATATATTTATTAAATATATTTATGAAATATTTTATGAAATATATTTGTTAATATATTTGTTAAAATATATTTATTAAATTATATTTGTTAAATATATTGTTAAATATATTTATTAAATATATTTGTTAAATATATTTATTAAATATATTTGTTAAATATATTTATTAAATATATTTGTTAAATATATTTGTTAAATATATTTGTTAAATATATTTATTAAATATATTTGTTAAATATATTTGTTAAATATATTTATTAAATATATTTGTTAAATATATTTGTTAAATATATTCTCCCTTTAATGACCAGAACATTTTCTTTTGGATATTTCTCAGACTCTGAGTGTTTCTCTGTTGTCGTTGCTGTTGCTGTTGTCTGAAGATCCACAGCAATCATGAAATCAGAGAGATTTATTTATACAAAATCAATAAATAGATTTTAGAGCAGCGTTCGTCTCCAAACTCCATCTGTGTCAAACCGTTTAAAATCATTAAGTGAAAAGCACATTTGTTTTTGGAGGTAACCCGATCAAACGAGCTGCTGCGGATTAAATGTCTCTGTGCAACGGCTATTTTTACAGTGCCCTGAACTCCCATGAGCCTCTGCTGTCACAGGGCAAAGCAGAGGGGGCGTGTCCGGCCGGATAAGGAAGTGAGGCTCTGATTGGCCGGGGTGGGCCGGGGGAGGGGCCTGGATGTGGGCCAGGCTGTTTTTCTGCACCGGGTGAAAGTGGGAGGGGCTCAGATGGACAGAGGATGGACTTTAACGTCCGACCAGAGAAACGACTGGATCTGAAGGACTCGTCTCACATGGACCAGGACAGAACAGGCTCATGATTTTGTGCTTCTTCTGCTCTTTGAAGAACTGAACTTTGAAGAACTGAACTTTGAAGAACTGAACTTTGAAGAACTGAACTTTGAAGAACTGAAACATGGAGCTTTCATCAGGTCTGAAGGACTGAAGCTCAGGACGGTTCTGTTTATGGTGAAGATGAGTCTGGACCCGGTGCAGGTGGGGAGCGCCTCAGTCCAGGAGCTTAAAGGGTCGACGTCGTCTAACGGGGGCAGCAAGGCATCATGGGAAGAGAAGCAAGAGTTTAACAGCCAGGAGAGTGTGAACAACAGCAAACCCAAGTCTGTAAGTGTGACACGGGAGGGTCAGAGGTCAGAGGTCAGAGGTCAGAGGTCAGGGTTTCATTAAGAACTTGAACCTCGATACTTAGGCCACGATACGATACTTATCTCGATACCGCCGCCGTCGATTCAACACAATACGATACCACATATTTCAGATCGATTTAGTGAAAAAGAAAAGCTTTAATGATCAGCACCATTTTGACAAAAATAAATATTATAAAGAAATAAATACATATTAATTGTATTTTTTTTTAAAATTTAGTTTCCATTTATTTAAGATGAATGAAGATAAAGTGCATTTTACAAGCTGCACATTTACATTTACACAGGGACATTTTAACGACTAAATCCTGACTGTGACACTAAACGTCTTTGTTAAACCAAAGTTAATATGAAATAAATCTGTTTAAATCAAACAGTGAATCAAATCTCAAATGTTCTGCAGAAACGAGTCTCACAAATGTGACAGAATAATGTGGTCAAATGTACGAATCCTCTTGGTGATTTATCGATACAGGAGCCCACGATATTGATACTGTGTCATTAAATGAAATGATCCGATATATCGATATTTCATGGCTCTCCTCTGCTCCTCCGTGGAGTAAAACCGTCTCTGGAGCAGTTCCTCCTCGTCACAGGAGGAACCACAGACACGTGCTGCTCGTTTGTGTTTAGAAGAGTTTTTTATTCATGATTTTACTCATGATTCTACTTGTAGGAGTGAAGACGTTCGGCTCGTCCGCGGCTTGGACGAGCCGAACATCTTCACTCCTACAATGATCTGTCCAGATTTAAACTTGGTCTTTTGCTAAATCCAGTTTAACCCAGTTTAATATATTTGATTGTTCAGATTTAATCCCATCATCCTCTACATTCCTCATATAATCTGAGCATAACCGCAGCAGGAGGCGGAGCTACAGTCTGTGATGTCAGGTTCAAACAGCAGCTTCTTTCTTAAATATGATGAATAATTGTATAAAGATGCACAGGTGGGTTTGACAGCAGTGTTTTCAGTCACATTTGTATTTATGTTTTTATATTTATTTCTTTTTGAACTGTTCCTCTGGCTCCAACACCGTAAACTCGGTGGAGTGTTACCAAACCACATCAGCTCTGGCCTTTCACGGCTCTATAAATATCACCTGGAGTCTGTCACTGTCCAGTCTGCCCCGTCCAGCTCTGGTCCCTGTGGTCACTGTCCAGTCTGTCCCGTCCAGCTCACCCTGTGGTCACCGTCTCGTGTGGAGCAGATGCCCCGTCCAGCTCTGGTCCCTGTGGTCACTGTCCAGTCTGCCCCGTCCAGCTCTGGACCCTGTGGTCACCGTCTCGTGTGGAGCAGATGCCCCGGATCGACGCCTCGCTCCAGCCCCACGGACAGAGAAGAAAACAGAGAGAGCGTTACACAGGCAAACGTTTGAACAAAGACATTCAAATCACACACATCAAAACATAAATAATCACAAATAAAATGACCATTTAAACAGAAGAGACAGAATAAAAACGTTTCAGTCAAATGTAGAGATGACCCATAACCCGGGTCAGTCACTGGTTCAAATCCTGCTGGACGAGACACATGAGACGAGCAGAGTCAGGAGCACCGACGTAAACGGAGCTGCCCAACAGGAAGAGATCAGTTCACTTTCCCCCTGTGTCTGTCCCTGCTGCTTCAGACTCATGTTGGTCTTAAATGTTCGTATTAACCCTCTACATGATCCTGGGGTTTTTATTTCACGTCTGTGTCTGTAAATCAACATATGAACATTAATAACAGACACATCAGGTCCTTCTGTCCCCGACGTCGCTCTGTTAGCGTTAGCAACAGGTTTGATTGACAGCTTTGCTAAGCGCTCGCTCCCTGTTAAACCAGTGGTGTGGGCTGAAGGGGCGTTACCTTCAACATCCTCGCTCCTGATTGGCTCTTTGGTTGCTGTGATACTCAAGGTCAGATTTTCAAATATGAAACTCTGCTCCAGATCGTCCTCTATCGGCTCGAGCCTCGACGAGCTTCATTTGGAGCTGAAGCTGTGACGTCCAGGACCTCCTGACCTCGGAGCTCTTCCAGGTGCTATTCACAGAGTAAAACGACTGTAAGAGAAAAACTGTCCCAGAGGTGTAACCCAGAGCGACCTGTTCTCATCTTAAAAACCCTGAACCAAAACATGAGTCAGGAACATGTCTGAGTTTGAACTTTTAGCCCCGCCCCCTGTCGCACAGAGAGACGTGTCTGTGAGAGTCTCTCTGTTTGTGAAACATGTTTATTTTGGGTCTCAGGATTTATCGTGGAGGCTTTTTCTTTGCAACAATGGAGAGATTTGGGCCATTTTTGTGTCATAATGTGAGATTTGAGCTGAGAGTAAATAATGATCAGCTCCAGTGTTTCCCATGATTCTTATTTGATTCTTTATTAAGATAAAAGCTCTGAACATTATGCATCGTCTGGTACAATCGAACAACTGAGCCTGTAAAGCAAAATATATCATTTCACAGCATTTCTCAGGTAATAATAAAACAGAAGCTGCAGGGTCACGTTTTCCGTCCAATCAGGGCCGTTGTTATTATCTCATGTGTTTGTGAAAGTGCAAAGTGAGTAAAATCAAACTGTTGTTGTGCCAAGGTGACAGGCCGACGGGCGCGGAAAGTGGAGGGAGGAGTATTTTTCGTAAGTATTTTGCGTCGTTCATGCTCGTCACTCCCCCTGGTGGCTGCACATTGACCTGCATGATCACAGACATGTCCCGCACTAACCGCATCCCTCCAGTGTGACTTAAATATA
This sequence comes from Periophthalmus modestus, assembly GCA_019594935.1. Classification (NCBI taxonomy): domain Eukaryota; kingdom Metazoa; phylum Chordata; class Actinopteri; order Gobiiformes; family Gobiidae; genus Periophthalmus; species Periophthalmus modestus. The sequence goes on along the minus strand of JAIEZT010000035.1, from coordinate 19,282 downwards.
CTTATCTCAAAAGAACTGCTGTGTTCTCACATCTCGCTTCATCTCTGACCCTGAAGAAACGGACCTGACACTGACCATGGACGTGAAAGTGAAAGTGAAAGTGAAAGTGATGTGTTTGTGTTCAGTCTGTGGAACAGTCTCATCATTTGGTTAAAGTCTGAGTTTACACTGACTTTAGGTCGAGTTTGTACTTTGAGTGTTGAATGTTACACCAACCACCACACTGCAGTGTGAGGTTGACCAAAGCTCGGGGGGGTCATGAGGGTCATGAGGTTCATGAGGTTCTTGATGTTCATGAGGGTCATGAGGTTCATGAGGTTCATGATGTTCATGAGGTTCATGAGGTTCATGAGGTTCATGAGGTTCATGAGGGTCATGATGTTCATGATGTTGATGAGGTTCATGAGGGTCATGAGGGTCATGAGGTTCATGAGGGTCATGAGGTTCATGATGTTCATGATGTTCATGATGTTCATGAGGTTCATAAGGGTCATGAGGGTCATGATGTTCATGAGGTTCATGAGGTTCATGAGGGTCATGATGTTCATGAGGTTCATGAGGTTCATGAGGGTCATGAGGGTCATGAGGGTCATGAGGTTCATGAGGTTCATGTGTAACATGTTCATGAGGTTCATGTGTAACATGTTCATGAGGTTCATGTGTAACATGTTCATGAGGTTCATGAGGGTCATGAGGTCATGAGGTTCATGGTTCATGAGGTTCATGAGGGTCATGAGGTTCATGAGGTTCATGAGGTTCATGAGGTCATGAGGGTCATGAGGGTTCATGAGGTTCATGAGGTTCATGAGGTTCATGAGGGTCATGATGTTCATGAGGTTCATGAGGTTCATGAGGGTCATGAGGTTCATGAGGTTCATGAGGTTCATGAGGTTCATGAGGGTCATGAGGTTCATGAGGTTCATGAGGGTCATGAGGGTCATGAGGGTCATGAGGTTCATGAGGTTCATGAGGTTCATGAGGGTCATGAGGTTCATGAGGTTCATGAGGTTCATGAGGTTCATGAGGGTCATGAGGTTCATGAGGTTCATGAGGTTCATGAGGTTCATGAGGGTCATGATGTTCATGAGGTTCATGAGGTTCATGAGGGTCATGAGGTCATGAGGGTTCATGAGGGTCATGATGTTCATGAGGGTCATGAGGGTCATGATGTTCATGAGGTTCATGAGGTTCATGAGGTTCATGAGGTTCATGAGGGTCATGATGTTCATGATGTTCATGATGTTCATGAGGTTCATAAGGGTCATGAGGGTCATGATGTTCATGAGGTTCATGAGGGTCATGATGTTCATGAGGTTCATGAGGGTCATGAGGGTCATGATGTTCATGAGGTTCATGAGGGTCATGATGTTCATGAGGTTCATGAGGGTCATGATGTTCATGAGGGTCATGAGGGTCATGAGGGTCATGAGGTTCATGAGGATTCACGTGACAGGACACATTTATAATGACCTGAACCCGTCCAGACTCTGGAGAAAGACTCTGGACTCTTCTCAGACCTGCTCCTTGTCTGGACTCACTTCTATAATGTTCTAACAAACCTTGGAAACATTTCAGTGACATTTGGAAAATGAAACCGTATAGTTCTTTTAATGAAACATGAACTGACCAATAACCTTTGAGCCGTCCACATCTGAGGAGTTCACACCGGCTCCTTTACAGCAGCTCCACTGTGTGTCAAACAGAATATTTTTAGAGGTTTATTATTCAAAAGGGCCGTGCTGCTGTGGACAGAACATGTGACACAATTTTACAGAGACGTGTGGGTCTTGAACCGTATCCTCTCCGATTTCACATCGGTGTGATTGACAGGCCAATGAACCAATCAGAGGGACACCTGTCTCTGACTCGGGACGGTCCAATCACAGCTGCTCTTTTGTGTCATGTGCCTCTGAAACACAGAAGACTCCTCCTCCCAAAACCTCTCAGACAGCTCTGTCTGCATGACACACATGGGCCGCTGTGATTGGACCGTCCCAGGTCAGGACGGAGGTGTGAGGCCCTAATGGGCCGGTTCCAGACACATCTGAGTCAAACTGAACGGACCAGGGTCAGATTAATACAGCTGTGAGTATCACACGTCACAGCCTCACGAAACTCTGACAGTAGAAACTTTTCTCCTTTTTCTTTCTCCTGCTTGTGTTCTCCTCTTGTTCCGTGTTCTCTTCTTGTTCCGTGTTCTCCTCTTGTTCCGTGTTCTCCTCTTGTTCCGTGTTCTCTTGTTCCGTGTTCTCTTCTTGTTCCGTGTTCTCCTCTTGTTCCGTGTTCTCCTCTTGTTCCGTGTTCTCCTCTTGTTCCGTGTTCTCTTCTTGTCCGTGTTTCTCTTCTTGTCCCGTGTTTCTCTTCTTGTCCCGTGTTCTCTTCTTGTTCCGTGTTCTCTCTCTGTTCCGTGTTCTCCTCTTGTTCCGTGTTCTCCTCTTGTTCCGTGTTCTCCTCTTGTTCCGTGTTCTCCTCTTGTTCCGTGTTCTCTTCTTGTTCCGTGTTCTCCTCTTGTTCCTTGTTCTCTTCTTGTCCCGTGTTCTCTTCTTGTTCCGTGTTCTCCTCTTGTTCCGTGTTCTCCTCTTGTTCCGTGTTCTCCTCTTGTTCTGTGTTCTCCTCTTGTTCTGTGTTCTCCTCTTGTTCCGTGTTCTCCTCTTGTTCCTTGTTCTCTTCTTGTTCTGTGTTCTCCTCTTGTTCTGTGTTCTCCTCTTGTTCCGTGTTCTCCTCTTGTTCCGTGTTCTCCTCTTGTTCCGTGTTCTCCTCTTGTTCTGTGTTCTCCTCTTGTTCTGTGTTCTCCTCTTGTTCTGTGTTCTCCTCTTGTTCCGTGTTCTCCTCTTGTTCCGTGTTCTCCTCTTGTTCTGTGTTTCTCTCTTGTTCTGTGTTCTCCTCTTGTTCCGTGTTCTCCTCTCTGTTCCGTGTTCTCCTCTTGTTCTGTGTTCTCCTCTTGTTCTGTGTTCTCTCTTGTTCCGTGTTCTCCTCTGTTCCTGTTTCTTCTTGTTCCGTGTTCTCTTCTTGTCCCGTGTTCTCCTCTTGTTCCGTGTTCTCTTCTTGTTCCGTGTTCTCCTCTTGTTCCGTGTTCTCCTCTTGTTCCGTGTTCTCCTCTTGTTCCGTGTTCTCCTCTTGTTCCGTGTTCTCCTCTTGTTCCGTGTTCTCCTCTTGTTCCGTGTTCTCTTCTTGTTCCGTGTTCTCCTCTTGTTCCGTGTTCTCTTCTTGTTCCGTGTTCTCTTCTTGTCCCGTGTTCTCCTCTTGTTCCGTGTTCTCTTCTTGTTCCGTGTTCTCCTCTTGTTCCGTGTTCTCCTCTTGTTCCGTGTTCTCCTCTTGTTCCGTGTTCTCCTCTTGTTCCCGTGTTCTCCTCTTGTTCCGTGTTCTCCTTCTTGTCCCGTGTTCTCTTGTGTTCTTGTCCCTTGTTCTCCTCTCTTGTTCCGTGTTCTCCTCTTGTTCCGTGTTCTCTCTTGTTCCTTGTGTTCTCTTCTTGTTCCGTGTTCTCCTCTTGTTCCGTGTTCTCTTCTTGTTCCGTGTTCTCCTCTTGTTCCGTGTTCTCCTCTTGTTCCGTGTTCTCCTCTTGTTCTGTGTTCTCCTCTTGTTCCGTGTTCTCCTCTTGTTCCGTGTTCTCCTCTTGTTCCTTGTTCTCCTCTTGTTCCGTGTTCTCCTCTTGTTCCGTGTTCTCCTCTTGTTCCGTGTTCTCCTCTTGTTCCGTGTTTCTCTTCTTGTTCCGTGTTCTCCTCTTGTTCCGTGTTCTCCTCTTGTTCCGTGTTCTCCTCTTGTTCCGTGTTCTCCTGTTGTTTCTCTTGTTCCGTGTTCTTCTTTTGTGTTCTGTGTTCTATGTTCTGCGTTTCTCTTGTTTTGCGTTCTCCTCTTGTTCCGTGTTCTCCTCTTGTTCCGTGTTCTCCTCTTGTTCCGTGTTCTCCTCTTGTTCCGTGTTCTCCTCTTGTTAAAGTTCCGTTTTGTTCTGTTTTGCCTGACCCTGCAGTAAACGCAGAACCTGCAGAGTCAGATCTGACTCTGTGTCACTGAGGATTAATAAAGTTCTTTCTATTTGCTAAATGCCAGAATAATGAGAGAAGGATTTTTTTTACACAATGTTTCAAGACTCTCTTCAAAGTCAGACATTTACACATGTCAGTGTTTGGTCCATTTCCGTTAAACTGTGACTTGGGTCAAATGTTCTGATTTCCTTCCACAAACGTCTCACATCAGTTGCAGGAGTTTTGTCCCGTTCGTCCCGTTCAGAGCTGGAGTAACTGAGCCCAGTTTGTGTTTCACTCGTTCAGGCCTTTTCAGGTCT
>JAIEZT010000035.1:0-7500 GCA_019594935.1 Periophthalmus modestus | reverse complement strand
CTCGTTCTTGTCTCATGTCCTCGTTCTTGTCTCATGTCCTCGTTCTTGTCTCATGTCCTCGTTCTTGTCTCATGTCCTCGTTCTTGTCTCTTGTCCCTCGTTCTTGTCTCCTGTCCTCGTTCTTGTCTCCTGTCCTCGTTCTTGTCTCATGTCCTCGTCTTGTCTCATGTCCTCGTTCTTGTCTCTGTCCTCGTTCTTGTCTCATGTCCTCGTTCTTGTCTCTTGTCCTCGTTCTTGTCTCATGTCCTCGTTCTGTCTCATGTCCTCGTTCTTGTCTCATGTCCTCGTTCTTGTCTCATGTCCTCGTTCGTTCTCATGTCCTCGTTCTTGTCTCTGTCCTCGTTCTTGTCTCATGTCCTCGTTCGTGTCTCATGTCCTCGTTCTTGTCTCCTGTCCTCGTTCTTGTCTCATGTCCTCGTTCTTGTCTCATGTCCTCGTTCGTGTCTCATGTCCTCGTTCTTGTCTCATGTCCTCGTTCTTGTCTCATGTCCTCGTTCTTGTCTCATGTCCTCGTTCTTGTCTCTGTCCTCGTCTTGTCTCATGTCCTCGTTCTTGTCTCATGTCCTCGTTCTTGTCTCCTGTCCTCGTTCTTGTCTCATGTCCTCGTTCTTGTCTCCTGTCCTCGTTCTTGTCTCATGTCCTCGTTCTTGTCTCCTGTCCTCGTTCTTGTCTCCTGTCCTCGTTCTTGTCTCTGTCTCGTTCTTGTCTCATGTCCTCGTTCTTGTCTCATGTCCTCGTTCTTGTCTCATGTCCTCGTTTCTTGTCTCATGTCCTCGTTCTTGTCTCGTCCTCGTTCTTGTCTCATGTCCTCGTTCTTGTCTCATGTCCTCGTTCGTGTCTCATGTCCTCGTTCGTGTCTCATGTCCTCGTTCTTGTCTCATGTCCTCGTTCTTGTCTCATGTCCTCGTTCTTGTCTCATGTCCTCGTTCTTGTCTCATGTCCTCGTTCTTGTCTCATGTCCTCGTTCTTGTCTCATGTCCTCGTTCTTGTCTCATGTCCTCGTTCTTGTCTCATGTCCTCGTTCTTGTCTCATGTCCTCGTTCTTGTCTCATGTCCTCGTTCTTGTCTCATGTCCTCGTTCTTGTCTCATGTCCTCGTTCTTGTCTCATGTCCTCGTTCTTGTCTCATGTCCTCGTTCTTGTCTCATGTCCTCGTTCTTGTCTCATGTCCTCGTTCTTGTCTCATGTCCTCGTTCTTGTCTCATGTCCTCGTTCTTGTCTCATGTCCTCGTTCTTGTCTCATGTCCTCGTTTGTCTCATGTCCTCGTTCTGTCTCATGTCCTCGTTCTTGTCTCATGTCCTCGTTCTTGTCTCATGTCCTCGTTCGTTGTCTCATGTCCTCGTTCTTGTCTCATGTCCTCGTTCTGTCTCATGTCCTCGTTCTTGTCTCATGTCTCGTTCGTTCTTCTTGTCCTCGTCTTGTCTCCTGTCCTCGTTCTTGTCTCATGTCCTCGTTCTTGTCTGTCCTCGTTCGTGTCTCATGTCCTCTCGTCTCATGTCTCATGTCCTCGTTCTTGTCTCATGTCCTCGTTCTTGTCTCATGTCCTCGTTCTTGTCTCATGTCCTCGTTCTTGTCTCATGTCCTCGTTCTTGTCTCATGTCCTCGTTCGTGTCTCATGTCCTCGTTCTTGTCATGTCCTCGTTCATGTCTCTTTGTCCTCGTTCTTGTCTCATGTCCTCGTTCTTGTCTCATGTCCTCGTTCTTGTCTCATGTCCTCGTTCTTGTCTCATGTCCTCGTTCTTGTCTCATGTCCTCGTTCTTGTCTCATGTCCTCGTTCTTGTCTCATGTCCTCGTTCTTGTCTCCTGTTCGTTCTTGTCTCATGTCCTCTCATGTCCTCGTTCTTGTCTCATGTCCTCGTTCTTGTCTCATGTCCTCGTTCTCTCATGTCCTCGTTCTTGTCTCATGTCCTCGTTCTTGTCTCATGTCCTCGTTCTTGTCTCCTGTCCTCGTTCTTGTCTCATGTCCTCGTTCTTGTCTCATGTCCTCGTTCTTGTCTCATGTCCTCGTTCTTGTCTCATGTCCTCGTTTTGTCTCATGTCCTCGTTCTTGTCTCATGTCCTCGTTCTTGTCTCATGTCCTCGTTCTTGTCTCATGTCCTCGTTCTTGTCTCATGTCCTCGTTCTTGTCTCATGTCCTCGTTCTTGTCTCATGTCCTCGTTCGTGTCTCATGTCCTCGTTCTTGTCTCATGTCCTCGTTCTGTCTCATGTCCTCGTCGTGTCTCATGTCCTCGTTCTTGTCTCATGTCCTCGTTCTGTCTCATGTCCTCGTTCTTGTCTCATGTCCGTTCTTGTCTCATGTCCTCGTTCCTCTCATGTCCTCGTTCGTGTCTCATGTCCTCGTTCTTGTCTCATGTCCTCGTTCTTGTCTCCTGTCCTCGTTCTTGTCTCATGTCCTCGTTCTTGTCTCATGTCCTCGTTCTTGTCTCATGTCCTCGTTCTTGTCTCTTGTCCTCGTTCTTGTCTCATGTCCTCGTTCTTGTCTCATGTCCTCGTTCTTGTCTCCTGTCCTCGTTCTTGTCTCATGTCCTCGTTCTTGTCTCATGTCCTCGTTCTGTCTCATGTCCTCGTTCTTGTCTCATGTCCTCGTTCTTGTCTCATGTCCTCGTTCTTGTCTCATGTCCTCGTTCGTCTCATGTCCTCGTTCTGTCTCATGTCCTCGTTCTTGTCTCATGTCCTCGTTCTTGTCTCATGTCCTCGTTCTTGTCTCATGTCCTCGTTCTTGTCTCGTCCTCGTTCTGTCTCATGTCCTCGTTCTTGTCTCATGTCCTCGTTCTGTCTCATGTCCTCGTTCTTGTCTCATGTCCTCGTTCTTGTCTCTTGTCCTCGTTCTTGTCTCATGTCCTCGTTCTTGTCTCATGTCTCGTTCTGTCCTCATGTCCTCGTTCTTGTCTCATGTCCTCGTTCTTGTCTCATGTCCTCGTTCTTGTCTCTGTCCTCATGTCCTCGTTCTTGTCTCATGTCCTCGTTCGTGTCTCTGTCCCTCGTTCGTGTCTCATGTCCTCGTTCTTGTCTCATGTCCTCGTTCTTGTCTCATGTCCTCGTTCTTGTCTCATGTCCTCGTTCTTGTCTCATGTCCTCGTTCTTGTCTCATGTCCTCGTTCTTGTCTCATGTCCTCGTTCTTGTCTCATGTCCTCGTTCTTGTCTCATGTCCTCGTTCTTGTCTCATGTCCTCGTTCTTGTCTCATGTCCTCGTTCGTGTCTCATGTCCTCGTTCTTGTCTCCTGTCCTCGTTCTAGTCTCATGTCCTCGTTCTTGTCTCATGTCCTCGTTCTTGTCTCATGTCCTCGTTCTTGTCTCATGTCCTCGTTCGTGTCTCATGTCCTCGTTCTTGTCTCATGTCCTCGTTCTTGTCTCATGTCCTCGTTCTTGTCTCATGTCCTCGTTCTTGTCTCATGTCCTCGTTCTTGTCTCATGTCCTCGTTCTTGTCTCATGTCCTCTGTCCTAGTTTCGTTTCTCATGTCCTCGTTCGTGTCTCATGTCCTCGTTCTTGTCTCATGTCCTCGTTCTTGTCTCATGTCCTCGTTCTTGTCTCATGTCCTCGTTCTTGTCTCATGTCCTCGTTCTTGTCTCATGTCCTCGTTCTTGTCTCTTGTCCTCGTTCTTGTCTCATGTCCTCGTTCTTGTCTCATGTCCTCTGTCCTCGTTCGTGTCTCATGTCCTCGTTCGTGTCTCATGTCCTCGTTCGTGTCTCATGTCCTCGTTCTTGTCTCATGTCCTCGTTCTTGTCTCATGTCCTCGTTCTTGTCTCATGTCCTCGTTCTGTCTCATGTCCTCGTTCTTGTCTCATGTCCTCGTTCTGTGTCTCATGTCCTCGTTCTTGTCTCATGTCCTCGTTCTTGTCTCCTGTCCTCGTTCTCTCATGTCCTGTTCTTGTCTCATGTCCTCGTTCTTGTCTCATGTCTCTGTCCTTGTTCGTGTCTCATGTCCTCGTTCGTGTCTCATGTCCTCGTTCGTGTCTCATGTCCTCGTTCTTGTCTCCTGTCCTCGTTCTTGTCTCATGTCCTCGTTCTTGTCTCATGTCCTCGTTCTGTCTCATGTCCGTTCGTGTGTCTCATGTCCTCGTTCTTGTCTCATGTCCTCGTTCTTGTCTCATGTCCTCGTTCTTGTCTCTGTCCTCGTTCTTGTCTCATGTCCTCGTTCGTGTCTCATGTCCTCGTTCTTGTCTCATGTCCTCGTTCTTGTCTCATGTCCTCGTTCTTGTCTCATGTCCTCGTTCGTGTCTCATGTCTCATGTCCTCGTTCTCTCATGTCCTCGTCTTGTCTCATGTCCTCGTTCTTGTCTCCTGTCCTCGTTCTTGTCTCATGTCCTCGTTCTTGTCTCATGTCCTCGTTCTTGTCTCATGTCCTCGTTCTAGTCTCATGTCCTCGTTCTTGTCTCATGTCCTCGTTCTTGTCTCATGTCCTCGTTCTTGTCTCATGTCCTCGTTCTTGTCTCATGTCCTCGTTCGTGTCTCATGTCCTCGTTCGTGTCTCATGTCCTCGTTCGTGTCTCATGTCCTCGTTCTTGTCTCATGTCCTCGTTCTTGTCTCATGTCCTCGTTCTTGTCTCACCTCGTTCTTGTCTCATGTCCTCGTTCTTGTCTCATGTCCTCGTCGTTCTTGTCCTCGTTCTTGTCTCATGTCTCGTTCTTGTCTCCGTCCTCGTTCTTGTCTCATGTCTCGATGTCCTCGTTCGTGTCTCATGTCCTCGTTCGTTGTCTCATGTCCTCGTTCGTGTCTCATGTCCTCGTTCTTGTTCATGTCCTCGTTCTTGTCTCAGTCCTCGTTCTTGTCTCATGTCCTCGTTCTTGTCTCATGTCCTCGTTCGTGTCTCATGTCCTCGTTCTTGTCTCCATGTCCATGTCGTTCTTGTCTCATGTCCTCGTTCTTGTCTCATGTCATGTTCTTGTCTCATGTCCTCTGTCCTCGTTCTTGTCTCATGTCCTCGTTCGTGTCTCATGTCCACGTTCGAGTCTCATGTCCTCGTTCTTGTCTCTGTCCTCGTTCTTGTCTCATGTCCTCGTTCTTGTCTCATGTCCTCGTTCTTGTCTCATGTCCTCGTTCGTGTCTCACAAACTCTCCTGTCACTCGTTCTGTCTCATGTCCTCGTTCTTGTCTCATGTCCTCGTTCGTGTCTCATGTCATCGTTCGAGAGAGTCCACGTTCTTGTCTCGAGTCCTCGTTCTTGTCTCAGAGCCACTCGTTCTTGTCTCATGTCCCTCGTTCGAGATGTCCTCGTTCTTGTCTCATGTCCTCGTTCACGTGTTTCAGGCGAGAGACACAGTGAATTCTCACACGAGAGAGCTCACCCACAAGTGACACGAAAGCACACGAGTCCATTGTTCGAGAGTACAACCACGCCCACGTGGGAGTGCGGCTCATCAACACCATCAACCACCACAGTGAGTGCCACACGAGAGCCACACGAGAGCCACACGAGAGCTACACGAGAGCCACACGAGAGCCACACGAGAGCAACACGAGAGCCACACGAGAGCCACACGAGAGAGCCACACACACGAGAGAGCCACACACACGAGAGAGCCACACACACGACGAGAGCCACACGAGAGCACACGAGAGAGCCACACGAGAGCCCACACGAGAGCCACACGAGAGCCACACGAGAGCCACACAGCCTACACGAGAGCCACACGAGAGCCACACGAGAGCCACACGAGAGCCACACGAGAGCCACACACGAGAGCACACACGCCACAGAGAGCACACGAGAGCCACACGAGAGCCACACACACGAGAGAGCCACACACACGAGAGAGCCACACGAAAGCCACACGAGAACCACACGAGAGCCACAGGAGAGCCACACGAGAGAGCACACGAGAGCCACACACACGAGACACGAGCCCACACCACGAGAGCCACACGAGAGCACACGAGAGCCACACGAGAGCCACACGAGAGCCACACACACGAGAGAGCCACACGAGAGCGAGAGCCACACACGAGAGCCACACGAGAGCCACACGAGAGCCACACGAGAGCCACACACACGAGAGAGCCACACGAGAGCCACACGAGAGCCACACGAGAGCCACACGAGAGCCACACGAGAGCCACACGAGAGCACACGAGAGCCACACGAGAGCCACACACACGAGAGAGAGCCACACGAAAGCCACACGAGAACCACACGAGAGCCACACGAGAGCCACCCGAGAGCCACACGAGAGCCACACACGAGAGCCCACACGAGAGCCACACGAGAGCCACACGAGAGCCACACGAGAGCACACGAGAGAGCCACACGACACGAGAGCCACACGAGAGCCACACGAGAGCCACACGAGAGCAGAGCCACACGAGAGCCACACACGAGAGCCACACGAGAGCCACACGAGAGCCACACGAGAGCCACACGAGAGCCACACGAGAGCCACACGAGAGAGAGCCCACACACGAGAGAGCCACACGAGAGCCACACGAGAGCCACACGAGAAGAGCACACGAGAGACGAGCCACACAGAGAGCCACACGAGAGCCACACACACGAGAGAGCCACACGAGAGAGCCACACGAGAGCCACACGAGAGCCACACGAGAGAGCCACACGAGAGAGCACACACACGAGAGAGCCACACACACACGAGAGAGCCACACGAAAGCCACACGAGAGCCACACGAGAGCACAGGAGAGCCACACGAGAGCCACACGAGAGCCACACACGAGAGCCACACGAGAGCCACACGAGAGCCACACGAGAGCCACACCACACGAGAGCCACACGAGAGCCACACAGAGCCACACGAGAGCCACACACACGAGAGCCACACACGAGCCACACGAGAGCCACACGAGAGCCACAGAGAGCCACACGAGAGCCACACGAGAGCCACACACGAGAGAGTACACGAGAGCCACACGAGAGCCACACGAGAGCCACACGAGAGCCACACGAGAGCCACACGAGAGCCACACACACGAGAGACCGAGAGCCACACGAGAGCCACACGAGAGCCACACGAGAGCCACACGAGAGCCACACGAGAGCCACACGAGAGCCACACGAGAGCCACACACACGAGAGCCACACGAGAGCCACACGAGAGCCACACGAGAGCCACACGAGAGCAGCCACACGAGAGCCACACGAGAGCCACACGAGAGCCACACACACGAGAGAGCCACACGAGAGCCACACGAGAACCACACGAGAGCCACAGGAGAGCCACACGAGAGCCACGAGCTACCGAGAGCCACACACACGAGAGAGCCACACGAGAGCCCACACGAGAGCCACACGAGAGCCACACGAGAGCTACACGAGAGCCACACGAGAGCCACACGAGCGAGCCACGACGAGAGAGCCACACACAGAGCGAGAGACGAGAGCCACACGAGAGAGCCACACGAGAGCCACACGAGAGCCACACGAGAGCCACACGAGAGCCAGAGCACACGAGAGCCACACGACAGCCAGAGAGCCACACGAGAGCCACACGAGAGCCAGGATGAGCCACACGAGAGCCACACGAGAGCCACACGAGAGCCACAC
>JAIEZT010000349.1:0-61614 GCA_019594935.1 Periophthalmus modestus | reverse complement strand
TCAACATAACCCATGCTGTTGATCGCAATAAAGATCTTAAACCCTATAGCGTCTGGATCCATGCGCTGGAGATAGATTTGCGTTTGTGGGACTTTCTATTACCATAACTTCACAAAACCAATTGTACTTTTTTCTACCATCGTGTTAAATTTAAACGGCATCTCAAAGCAGAGGCATGGGGTGCTTTAAAATGTGCTACTGTCAATACGGTAATATGCTTAAGTTGTCTCTCGAAGATGGCCAATCAGGTGCCGCCGGGATTCTCCCAGTCAGTTATTTGATGCATCGAAGGAAAAATAAGGATGGATATATAAAACAGAGGTGAGTTTGTGCGAAAAAAGACAAAGTACAAGCCGATACTCCTTTAACAGGACTTTTATAGCTAAAAAAAGAAGAAAAAGTCACCCTATAATGGTCTAATTTGCTCAGTTAAAGGGTTAAAGTTACAGTGTACAGATTTCAGTCCCCACAATGCAATGCACTCCTGCCCGCGGGTAAAACAATCTGGCACATGCTACTTTTTCATGTCCCTAAGAAGAATTGAAACGTAGACATTTAAAGGTCCCATAATGCGACTTAAACTCGACAACACTGCATCACATATCCCTGTACAAATAGGTAGCGGAGTCGTACAAAAATCTCATCAAACAAAAGCCTATTCTACGCTGTGCCACCACCGTACGAGCTCAACAGGGAAGCTGCAGCCATCCCTCAAGGGCCCAAAGTTTGTGGAAAATCTGCCGGAAAAATAGTCATAAAAAACAGCAACAGAGGCAGAGGGAGGAGAAGAAAAACAATGCACTGACAGACATTAAGATATTGAACGAAAAGATGAGGCACACGGCTGTAAATATATGCCAGCTAACTTTTGATAGCCAAAACACAATAACTCTCTTCTTCTTTATGGTTTCGCTTCAGAATCCCAATGACAAACTTTGGTATAGGAAAGATATTAGGGGAGCAAAAACAGCCCGAGACAGTGCGCGCTGGAGGGATAGACTAAGTGCTGTATTGCGTTTTATAAAGACAAGATGTATAAAGCCGAAACAGAAGCGCCGTCAGTACGTACAGGGACATTTCTCTGTCAAGCTTTGAGACAAAAAATGGGAACTATAATTAATGATTAAGATGACAATACGTGATCAGATTCAATTTTCAGTGCATTGTTAGGAGATAGCATTGGTGTGAGGCTTTGTAGGATGAGAACATGTTGGCCCTAAATCTGCGCGCTAGACACTTGTGAAGCGTGCTTACAGAGCCATAAGGATGAATCTGAGCTGATTAGCGCAAAGTTTCACAGAATGATCAAGAGGACTCATTCAAAATGTTCTAATTGAGCGGTTAGGAAAGACATGCGTTAGATGGGGGTCATTACGTTCCAGCTATGGTCATGTGATCGCATAACAGCAGGCGAGATCCGAGAGGTGAGAAAAGTGTCTTAGCCGTGATAAAAATAGGGCAGAGTAGTTTAAAGTATTTTGGGCTCATGCACAGGCTCACAAGCTACTAGGACACAAGTAAAAAAAACAAACAAAAAAAAAAAAACAAAAAACCTCTGTCTTTAGTTTATGATACACGGGCGAATGTAAGTGACAGTTTCAGGACCCTGTTTCATTTCACAGAGGGTCTCGGTGAAGTTAGTAATGGCCCTGGACAAGAACAAGAAGTTGAGAGAATCAAGGGGACTTTAGATATATTTTGATAGATTTCTATGTCAAAGTATCTCACCAATACTACAGCTCTTGTGAGGCGTTTTGGATCTGCAATATTCAGTTACGTTCAAAAATAACAGTAATATTGGTACAAGAGCGCGTTGGGTCATGGGCCGCAAACCAGGTAGTAACACTGGTGCGCCGCCGTTAGCATGCTACTTATTGTTATTATTGCAGTGACGTGATGCCCATACCCTGCACTGGCCTCTGAAAGTTGTGAAATGCGCTCATAGGCTCATCATGGTGACTAATTAGAATGCTAGGAATGATGTGTTAGCGAGGAAAGCATTTGGACCACCGCAAAACAGTTAAAAATGAACTGGTTCTGTTTTTCACACATACAGGTAGAGATGCAGACATGCTATTTGTCATAATGTCTGCACAGTGAAAATACAGCTCTGGAGAAAGAAATAGGGGGAAAAAATGTTGACATGAGTTCTGAAAGGTCGGTGGTTCTCATAACCCTGTGGTAGCCCTTAGTCTGCACAGACACTTCCGTGAGCCCACATTATCCAGGTCACCTCTCGGGGCTGGCTCCTTCGAGACACTCTATGGATTCAGACAAACTCCTCGCTGACACATAGCAATATATTTGTCAAATCCAACGCTGACTGGAAACTAATATCGAGCCATCAGCTGACAACAACACACTGGCAACAAAAGATATAGCAATTTAGAAACACTGTGTCATACCAGCAGTTGTCGAGCTTCTTTTCACATCTAGATTATACGTTTCAAACAAGTCACAAGTTCCTCTCACTTTGAAAACAGACTGTATAGAACACAAGACTAGATATTTCAAGAATGAACGCCTAAAGTGAGGGTCTGGCGGCGCTTGTCTCCAGAACTTATTGCTTTGTCTGTAATGTTCCAGAGTATATATAAACTCTATATAAACCATACATTCCTGCTGTGAGCGGCGATCCTATTCTCCATAGATCTGGCCCGTGACTTGGTGTGGTGGAGTCACCTTGTGTTCATGGATAAATTTAACACCATACCGTGGAACATTCCAGTAGCATCTCTATGTAGACAAGGAGGTAGCGGACCTTCTACCAGAAAAGTTACACAGGTTGTTACAGGGTATACAACTGAAAGATAACATGATATTTTTGGTAAAGTGGAGACTCAAGGATGGGATCTCAGTAGAACAGTAGTCTTAAATAATTAGCACCTGCCAAATTTTGCGAAACTGCCATATAATCGATATGTTTGACATTGAGGGGAGCACACAAATCACCCTTAGCAACAGAGGCAGACGTCAATCACTCCAGTCTGGCCCAGGTATCACAATCTATATATTAACGCATCTTTTACAGCTAAAGTTTGTGTGATTATGCAAGCGATAGAAATGTGAAACTGCAACTAAATGATCTGGCTGAGGGGTTTTCAGACTTATCACCGGCAGCACCAATATCCTGCATGAGAGGATGAGAGGTTTATATTACTTTGTGTGCCGTATGGAAATAGCACATTTTGTCTATTTTATCTTTATCTCGAAATGTTGGCACTAAGTTTAAATAACATTTGCAGTAAAGGTCACATATGCCTAGCTAAATTACTGTTTGTTTTTTTGTTTTTGTTTTTTTGTTTTTTGTTTTTTTTTGTGTTTTTTTTAATCATTGCAGGCTGTAGTTTCCAAATGTTTCAGGAGGCAAATTGCAAAATGCTCAAGAAAATATTCAAAGATGCAACGCCATTAGAGTAGACCCACAAAATTATAGAGAAAATAAAATACTAGAATGC
The DNA here is from genome assembly GCA_019594935.1 of Periophthalmus modestus. NCBI lineage: Eukaryota > Metazoa > Chordata > Actinopteri > Gobiiformes > Gobiidae > Periophthalmus > Periophthalmus modestus. The sequence goes on along the minus strand of JAIEZT010000349.1, from coordinate 58,156 downwards.
TCCTCCTCTCACAAGTAAGATGGAATAAGGGGCACTTAATAATAGACTTTGATCAGATAATTACAGCCTGTAGTGACAGAGGTTTTGACATGTGGTATTTTATGTAGGCCCGGTTAAGTGAAGGTAATCATCTTTGTTTAAGAAGACACACTTTTTTCTCATAGTTAGACCATTCTTCTTTTGTTCAATGTGAACCACAATATTTATCTTAAACTTTATAGTAGAAACAGGTCCATTGACTTTCTGTTCAAAACTGCAGAACTAATTCCCTCCTGCTGGTCCGGCCTCGCTATAGTTTATTTCATCGAAGCAAGCTGTAGAATTTACTTCTTTTTTTATTTTATTTTGGTAAATATGGTATGTCACTAAATCAGTCTTAACCCTTTGTGTATGACTGACCCAGAAGCAACATTGTTCAAAGAACTGTCGTGGGCGGGGACAGGGGATAGGTGTAAACCATAGACTGTATATATAAATGGACAGAGCTAAACTCTAGCCACCGCCGTCCAAATAGGAAGTGAGCATTAACACGCTTCTGGCCCTGGGTAAAGCTCACTTTTTATGAAAACTGACGCCCATCTCTCTGTAACTGCTGCTGTCAGGCTTGTCATTTTGCTATTAAAAATCTCTGTATTAATCCACACTACATTATTCTGGTATTTTATTTGCCTATTGTGCCTGTCAAGATATGAACATTAAGAACAGACAAATTAGGCGCCTTCTTTCTTTGAGGTTGCTCCTGCTAGCATTAGCAACAGGTTAGATTGTTGCTAAGGGACTGCCCCCGCCCCAGCGGTGGGAAGGGCAGTAACTTCAATAGCTTTACTCCAGATCAGGGCTGGCCCTAGCCTTTTGGGGGCCCCAAGCTGAATTTGCCGTTCACAGGTTGTTCTTTCGTTCAGAAGATGTAACAAAGAGGTTTTTGCCATAATCAACGTGGTTAATCTGACACAGGAGTGACCTGCTTTAACTACACTCACATCAACTGATGTTTAGAGACAAAAGGACGAGCCACAACCAAAAGCAGATTAAGTCATAAACAGACTCACCTACTGTCCTCGGTCACTCTGATGTCCCGTCTGTCCTCTCTCGCTCTGAGGTGTGTCCTGTCCTCTCTCGCTCTGAGGTGTGTCCTGGCTGCAGAATTATACTCATCCAGCTTTATTGTTATCTGCAGGTCCAGTGGTGTAAAGTGGTGACACATTTCAAGTTCTCTCTGAAAAGTCTCTTTCCCCAAAACGATCTTCCTCTGGGCTCTTCATGCTTTGTCCCATACTTTAGATAAGCCTAACTTCACTAACTTTTAAGTACTCATTCAAATGTCCCTCTGCTGCCACAGGGCTCCCAGAGTGCACCTGGAGGGGAGGGGTCCTTCACACAGGTGTAAACACAGAGCTGCCCACACCACTGCCCGACTCAAAAACACATGTAGACAGCACATATCTAACTACTGTAAATAAAACACATCTAATCATTTAAGAGGGATATGTAGACTAGTATAAACCCCCCGAGTGCCATTTAGTTTTCAGAAAAAATGTCAATCATTGTTTTCAATATATATGTATAGGATCTTGGGGGCCCTCTGGTGGCCTTGGGGCCCTAAGCAGCTGCTTAGTCTGTGTATAGGCAGGGCAGGCCATGCTCCAGATTGGCTCTTTAGTTGCTATGATATTTGCGGCCAGAATCCCAAATATGGAACTCGGCTCCAAATTCGCCCCTATAACCACTAGCCTCAAGCTTCATCTGCCTGGAGCCGAATGCTATGGGTGATGTCACACTCACTTAGTCCACTTCTTTACACAGTCTGTGGTCATCATCTGCAGCATTCCACTGAAAGTTAAAGCCATACTCCAGAACATAGCCCATGAAAATAGATACTGTGGAACAACATTTCCATGGAGACAAGTGGTGATCAAGCGGTGCAGATGGGAAAGGGCATTACCTTCAACAGCCTCACTCTTGATTGGCTCTTTGGTTGCTATGATACTCATGGTCAGAATTCCAAATATAAAGCTCCTAATTGGCCTGTATAACCTTTGACCTTGATGAGCTTTATATGACTGAAGCTGAACGCTATGGGTGACATTACACTCACTCAGTCCACGTCTTTATATAGTCTATGTCGTGAATGGATTTTTTTTTCAGGGGTTTAACCGGCAGTCTTATGTTATGTAAACAACTACTGTAGGACTACATGTACTACAGAGGTGATTACAAAATGAGGATTCCTGGTATTTTCACTTGAGAAATAACCCCACAGGCACGTTGAAAAGGAAAGGTATTAATATTTTCCACGTGTCTTTTCCCAGAACTGTGCTTTTCATGAGACTAGGTTGAACTCCTATACATTATTTATGCCCTTGACAGCGTAACAAATCACAACAATGGTAATCACATTCTTTTGACAACCACAAGAAAATGGCATGTCAACAAAGTGACGAGAGAACGCATTCACAAAGCAGAAAGCACCGCGTGGAAGTCAATGCACTGTTGACTTCCATAGACATAATCAAAAGGAATAAATACTATAATTATATACTGAACTTATCTTGAGAAAAAAAAAAAGTTATATTCAAAGGATTATTTTGAAAAACAAGATCGATGGAATAAAAATGAAAAACAACAAACACAACATCCATGAAAGGGCTTTTAAATCCGCAGTACCTCATTTTTACTCGTAAAAAATGGGTTAAGGTTATTTCTCACATACCTTATGCATTCTGAGAACTGTTCAATGTGAAGAGTTTATACGCACATTTCACAATTTTCAGAGACCAGAACAGAATTTTGTGGTCACGGTAAAACTAACAACAAGCATGCTAATCACCACTTCCTGATGCTCAGACAATAAAACGAGTTATAAATAATTCAGTCCTCAGCAGACTTATTTTAACCCCGCAGCTGCTTATAGAATTCTGGGACAGACAAATTGTGCTTAAATAAATAAACAACAGTGGAAATAAGTGGGAGTCCATGGTCTAAGCAGGGGTCTCAGACTCGCGGCCCGCGGGCCAATTGCGGCCCTCGGGCCTGTAGTTTGCGGCCCCCGCCTTGATATGAAACTTTAATGTTAATGCGGCCCGCGGGTTTGACATGTGTGGCACTTTACAGTGTTGTGTGCGGAGCTGAACGAATCTACCAATCACGGTGGGGCATATGGCTCTGGGGGCGGGACATCGGCCGGGTTTGATGCAGAGAAACATTTCTCATTGAGTGAAAGTTACTGTAGCGCTGCCATGGAGGGTTATATTCTGAGCCTGGTGCCTCGTTTCTATTGAGCACATGCCACATTCGTCCGAGCGCGTTGCGTTCACAACACAACGCTGTTCAGTGGGATATTACACATATATAAATGTACATAAATATATTCATATATTAACACACGCACGTCAATGGCACTTAGAGAGTTCATATGAGGTCTCTCTCTGACAAAATAAATCAAAGTGATGGTTATGTGGTGGGATAAAAGAAAAGTAAAGAGCTCAGTGCTCCTCCTGTGTCTGCGGTCACATAGTGACACCTGTGCATCTGCAATAACAGTCCCCGGTAACCCGGACCAATTACAGGGTCGCACCGTTATTTGTCGGTCATTGGCCGTGTCCCAATTCGCCTCATGCACAGTTTTAAAGTACACTTTGAAGTGCTGTTCAAAGTGCTCGGCCAACGACGGGTGCTCCTCTGCCTTCGCGCTGAAATGGGACTGGGAGATAGTCTGCAGTCACATAGTGGCACCTGTGCATCGGCAATAACAGTCCCCGGTAACCCGGACCAATTATAGGGTCGCACCGTCAGACAAGCTTTAACATTTTCTCATATTTCTCTCTTTTTTAAACACTCTCAAAGTTCAAACCTTCGTAGATAAAAAAAAAAAATGATTTTTTTCACAGTATTATAGAAAGACGCCAAATACTATATTGTAAATAAAAATGACTTTTTATTTTTTTTTTTTTGGGGGGGGGGGCGGCCCAGCCTCACCCCGACTCTGCCTCCAGCGGCCCCCAGCTAATTTGAGTTTGAGACCCCTGGTCTAAAGCATATATGCCAAACTCAGGCCCAGGGGCCAAATCTGGCCCACGGAGTAATTATATTCAGCCCGTGAGATCATATCAAATGTGCATTAGAGCTGGCCCGCCGGTATATAGCACATGCACCACTAATACTACAAATCCCAGAATGCTTTGCTAGCACGATAGTGCGCAGTCAAGACCAATGTGCAAAGTAAATCAGAGTGTGTTTTTTCAATGCACTTTTTCTACTCCACGGTATGGACTGTTAATAGTTTGAAAATATAAAATATTCAGTGAATGAAATTATTAATATTTTGTGGGCTTGGGAAAAAAAATATTTACTTTAAAAAGGAACGTGAAGGACTACAGAGAGAAACATAATTTATTTTATTTACCGATATTTTAATAAGAAATGAATACTGCTGATGTGTCTCTTTATTTCTTTTAATTTATTTCTCATATTTTGTAATATCAGGCTTGAGTTGTTCCATATTTTTGTATTTAAGCAAAACTAACGTTTGTTTCCACATGAAAAGATTAAACATTACATATCAGACGCAGTCAGTTTCGATAAATTTTGAGTTTGGCCCATGAAGTTGTCTCCGTTTTTAATTGTGGCCCACTGTGAATTTGAGTTTGACACTGCTGGTCTAAAAGTTTGTATAGACTAAATGTTGTGTACTTAGATGAATCACAATAAATATAATAATCATGTGTCTCTTTTTAACCATGGCAATAGAGTGCAAGTGCAAGTGCTTTGTAAATTGCAAATGCGTCCCTTTTTGAGTGGGTTGGTTGGGTTTCTTTGGATTAAATAAGATTAGGGGGGCATTAAGAACAGAAAGCTTATACTGCTGCTGAATTGCAGTGTGAATGATAGCCATTAACTGGCAATCCCTTCTGGTGACTGGGGCTGTATAGGAGGATAATATGACCATATGATTGTGGATTGTTGTAATTTTAACTGTATGGCTGCATTTGAAATAAGACAAAACAAAAGGCCAAAAAGATGTACAAAGACAAGTACAGTTTAACTAGAAAAGTTTATATGTTTTGGGCTTTTTTTATTCCTTGTTTTGTGCAAATTCAATAAATGAACACCATGCAATTAAGTGCTTTGTTTAAACGCTTTTTTATCAGTATATAAACATTAACACTGAAAGATAAAGCCTTGAAATAGTGCCACACAATGAGGAAAACAATTAGACAGTTGCCATAGCGATTAACATTTTAAACTAAAATATTCTATCTTTTTAATGAATGGTCATGGCGCTTTTACACCTTCGAGGCACTCAAAAAGCTTTACGTCACACACACATTTATACAGGAGTGTACGCAGACACTGGAGGTGAGGACGGTTAAGTGTCTTGCTCTAGGATACGACAATAGTAATCATCTGTGGGAGCTGGAATCGCTCTACCAACCTGTGGGTCAGTGAACAAACTCTCTACCAACTGAGCTGCTGTCACCCAATAAATAATGGATGAATAAAGTACTACCATTCCTACAACTTCCTGTATCTCATTTCTTGTAAACTCACTGTAGGTTAATGACAGCTACTTTCAAACATCAAATCATAAATTCAGAAGCAGGGCCCCGGGATGTGACAGATATCATATAGAGGATTTACTATACCACCGACTGATGTGCAAATGTATATGAATGACATGCCTTTCATATGACGCAAGCCTGTCCCACACTGCATCAAAGTTACTCTCAAAGTCACTGCACGGATGCATACATTATCTACTACTTCCTGTATGGAATTCTGACTTAAACACCATGAAAGTAGTCTGGTATTATAAAATTAACATAAGGTATTACAAATATATTGAGTTGTAAGTAGCCACAACAGTGAAAGTGAAGCCTAACAGTTTTGGGAGTAATAGTCGGTAATGGTTCAATTCTTAAAAGGTTAATATAAAGGTCTTTTGGTAAGTTTAATGATGTAATGTTCTGCAACTGTTTCCTGATCAAAGTAACTATATACGTCTTTTAACAATCACACCTGATAACATTCAAAATGTGATGCAATTTAGCATTCAAACTTGCTGGCATTGCAACATACCACCAACTTATATGTGCATGCTGTCTTGATTTGTGTCTGGGATGTTTTCATTTGTGAAAAGCAGGTATCATAGAAATATTAATACCGTCATTACATAGCTAGTAAAAAAGACAAAAAAATTGAAGTCAGAAAGTTACATTACACCCGTGCTTCTCAAATAGTGGGTGCGATGCCAGGGGGGGCGCGAATGACCCTGGGGAGCATGCTTTTCTTTTGCCGTACTAGCGTAAAGTGTAATTGCACATCCACTACAGTAGGTGGCAGTTGCGCTCTCATTGTTAGAGTATGAGTATTAGCTCTAGGCCGTAGACTTAATACAGCAGAGCAGGAGATAGTGAACAGAGAGAACAAACCCCGCAAGAGGAGAGAACAAACCCCGCAAGAGGAGAGAACAAACCCCGCAAGAGGAGAGGCGTCGGGTCCTATCGCCACCGATAGACTCGCGGTTGTGGACTTTCCATCACCGTAACTCCGCAACTGTGCTTCATGTAAATTCAAACAGCATCTCAAAGCAGAGGCATGGTGCTCTTTAGATATTTTACCATCATTAATGTGCCTCTGCTGTCCCTCGAAGATGACGAATGAGAGCGCAGGGGCCGCAGGGATTTTCCCAGTCACTTATTGAATGCATCAAAGAAAAAATACAGATGGACATGTAAAATAGAATATACTGCATTTTTTCACACAACTACCTCTGATACTTCCTTTACTATGATTTTTATGGATAAAAAAAAGAATAAAAGTCTAGGTGAGATATACTGGTCTATAGTGTGCTCAGTCCTTAAAGGGGTAAGTGAAAACAGGACGAATATTGCCGACAATCATCCTGCTTTGTTAATGTCACTTCAGTAAAACCAGCGAGCACTGCAAGTCATTTTTTGTTGTAAATTGATCTATATTTATTTATTTTTTGTTTTTGTTTTGTTGTTATATAGTACTTACAACCATTTTATAGACAAATTGTACTATTATAGTTGCAGCGGAGAGTAGGGGGGGGCGCGAAAGTTTCTTCTTCATTGGGGGGGCATAACAGAAAATAATTGAGAAGCACTCCATTACACTAACATTAAGTAACACTAATAAGTACAGTTTTAATATCCTTAATAAAGAATGAAGATTTACCAACTAGTTAATTAAGAATGATTAGGGCTTAGGGATTACTCGATTAATACTCTAAGTCCTAAAACAAACCCCTTAATTACGCACTTACTAAATATGAATCCCAACTTTTTTATCTCTTAAATTAATAAGTTATTTTCTCCCCATTAAGTGTATATTAAAAGAACTTTGTGGCAAAAATCCAGATGTGAGTCACTATTTGATGAGAGCTGATTGGCAGTCTGAGGGTGGTTCATGGTGCTTCAACTTTCTGTCTGGAAAAGCTGTTCTGAGGCTGCGCTAGTGGTCAAATAATTCCTGTATGTGATGTGCCAAGACTAGGCTCGGGACGTAGATAGATTTAAATACTTTTCGACGGATGCACCGATCCAGCTTTTTCAGTTCCGATACAAATTCCAATACTGCAGTTGTCCCTCGCTATATCGCGGTTCACCTTTCACCATCTTGAATGTTTTTCTTTAAAGCATATGAATGTGCATTGTGTTACTGCGTCCTGATTGGCTAAGGGACTGTAGAGCATTGTCCATCTCGTCTGTGCCGTGTCTCCTGTACAGTACCGAATGTGTTCAAGCCAATTTACATAAATGTTCAACGCAGTGTGACTCTGAAGTGCTGTATGTTTGCAAGTTTTCTCGCCGACAAAACCTACAATGTCATTCTGCACCAACAGATTTCAGAAACGCTTTAGACTTAAGTGTTTCTCTGCACAGAGAGATACAGCTGGAGCAGAGGAATGTGAACAACACATTTAAAGCGATCATCGAGGAAGAGGGATATAATATACGAAGGTTTGAACTTTGAGAGTGTTTAAACAAAAGAGAAATGTGAGAAAATGTTAATGCCTGTCTGAGAAAAGTGTATAAAGTGTGTGTTGAGGGGTTTTACAGCCTTAAAACATATAATTGCAAAAAATAAAGCTGACTATTTTGTGGATTTCGCCTATTGCGGGTTATTTTTAGAACGTAACCCCGGCGATAAACAAGGGACCACTGTATACCTTTAAGGATCTGCCAATACCTGATAGCAACTGACACCAGAGCAGAGTCTGTTTCCTTAAAACTAAAATAACATAAGACAAAACTGATCCAAAAGTGTTATGTAGCTGTTAGTTATCCCTCTATATATTTTAAGTTATAAGTATTACCGTATTTTCACGACCATAGGGCGCATCGGATTATAAAGCGCAGTTCAGTTACGGGTGCTTTTTCTGCATTTAACACATACAAAAGTCGCACCGGGCCTTAGGACACAGGCACGGTAAAACATGCATGTTAGAATGTGCTCTAAAAAAGGCAAAGGAAGCAAAACTGTGTTCGGCTGTGCTTTATCAAAGTATTTAGCAAAGTGCTCACATAATTTAAATTAATTCTCAAATCCATCAAAGTCTTCATCCTCTGTATCTGAAATGAACAGCTAGGCTAGATCTCTATCAAATACACCAGGTTCCCTCTCGTCACTATCAGAGTCCGTCTGTTGCCGTACGGCTCCTCGTGAACGATGCCGACTTTTGCGAAAGCTCAAAGAACAGTGCAAGCAGATACGTTAGCCCAAGCATCCACCATCCATTCACAAATCGTGGCGTAAGTCGCCCGGCGCTGCCTCCCAGTCTTTGTAAAACTGTGTTCGCCGTCTGTCATCCATCACTCCCACGATGTTCGCAACTTTAAACTGCGCCTTATGTTCGTGAAAATACGGTATATGTTTGAAAATCAGCCACACCAGCTTTAAGGTATAATTATTATTAAGTGGTACTACATGAGGAGTATTTTTTTTGCACATTTTGTCCAAACTGCATGACTGTTCACTGGAAATATACTGCTGAAACACAGACCTGTATGGATCTATAATGTGACCGTAGAACTCAAGCTCACAAAAAGCGACTGAGCTATTACCATGGCAACATCACCTCCTCCCTCTCTCACACACACCTTGAGCTGAACATGAGCACACCAGGGTTAGAAGAGGAACATGGAGGCTTGACTCCTACTCAGAACGTAGAGGAGTATGAGAACGCCATGAGCCTGATGTTTTTGCATTTGCATATCTGACTTCTTACTTTGTTTTCACATTGTGAGATTGATGACTTGTGAGGTAAAGGCGGGTCCATGAGTATACAACAACTTCTTCAAAATAACTGTATTAGTGAATATTTGCATTAAAATTGGAGATGCACGAAATTAATCAAATTTTATGATCACTTTTAATTTTATTTTTATTATTTATTTTATATATTATTATTTATTTATTTTTTACATTGTTGTCATGTTTACTTCCCTTCCGATGAAGCTACAAAAAAAAATAAAAAATCTAAATCTCTCAACAGATTTAAATTATAATCAAAAAATCCAAAGCTGTTTTTGAAATAGGTGATAACATAATATGGTCTTCAAACGGGCTAAATTGTGTGATGGCTGGTGTTTGGGACATTCTCTGTTCCACTACAGCAGGTGGCCTTGTTATGCTCCGATAGTCTGTCACACTAAATGCCTCTCACACAAATAACTATGCACTGCCTGCTCTCTCCTATTGCACACTATTGTCTCTGGGTTGGGATTTTATGCTTCAGAAATGTATCCGTTTTCATTTTGTAGCAATGGCGTTAAACATTAGTTACACATTTTAGTATTTGGACAAACTGCCCCTGCTCACTTCTCAAATCATTATCATTATGGGACTTCACAGGCGGGTCAATAGATAGAACATTTTTATTATAGTAACGCTTTATGAAAATTATAAGGCATCTGCGTGTAAAACAATATGAACTCACTATTTTGTCCACTTTACTTGTAATGGATCACTGAGAACCCTGGTCATTTAAATGTGTTTATAATGGCTCTAGTAGCGCAGCTTAGGCATGTTTTTGTTTGTTTGTCGATCAGGGTCGTCATTAACGTTTCCTTGACAACGTCTTTTCGAAAATGCAATCACAGGTCTAGAGTTTGCATTTCTCAGCCTAACTGCGTCTGTACTATGGAAGATATTAGGAAATGGGCCTGCTTTAAGGATAGAATGTAGGCGGGGCAAGGCAAGTTTATCTGTATAGCACAATCCGTACACAAAGTAATTCAAAGTGCTTAACAGAATAAGAAAGACATTAAAATCACACAAATCAAAACATAAATAATCACAAATAATCATTGTAAACCGGACCCGAGCAGCAGCGTTCTGGATGTACTGCAGCTGTCTTAATGCTCGTTTGCAGAGGCCAGTGAGCAGGTCGTTACAGTAGTCTAACCTACTGGAGACAAACGCATGGATAAGTCTCTAAGTCTGGTTTTGACAGGATACCTTTGATTTTTGCAATGTTTTTTAAATGGTACAAAGCTGCAGATGTTATTGATTTGATGTGGCTGTTGAAGTTCAAGTCTGGGTCCATTATTACCCCTAGATTTCTAGCCTGGTTTTCAAGGTTTTAGAGACAGAGATAGGGCCAAAGACGATGACTTCAGTCTTGTCTGAGTTTAGCTGGAGAAAGTTGTTTTGCATCCACACACTTGTGCATACAGTATGCAGCCCAGTAACTTCATGTAATGTAACTTCACCGACAACAGGTCCTTGTTGGGCTCTTGTTTGAAGGAGCTCCTATTTCTGGCAACCAACTCTAGGAGACTTTCACTTAGCCTCTAACTGGATTTTTAATGAACACTGTCTGATTTCATAAAGGGGGAGCTGGTGAATCGATGGCAGAGAAGCACTTGTCAAACTGCTGCTGGGGCCTGACACTTTCTTAAACAGGCTAATCACAAGCTGGCATCACACTGATAAAGGGGAGTGTATGATTGGAACAGTGCAAAGACACACCCCACAGTGGCCACGTAGAGGCTGGAGTTGGTTGAAGTGCCCCCACATAGTAAAAGGCTTTCCTTCACAGCAGCACAGGGTAATATGGGTCAAAATTTCCATATGTAGAAGGCGTCAAACAGGGCTCAGCTTATGTTTTAAAGATCTGCTAAAGCTGCACTGGGCGATGCAATATTTCATGTTTTATATATAGTCACAATGATTTGGGTCATAATTGAAATTTCAGTCTTTTAAAAGGCTATTGTGCACTTTTAAGAGTACAGGCAGCTTTGCTTCAGGTTTTGTGAGACAGGACAAGTGCCCATATCACTCCAACAATTTTTTATTTCTTTTCACATATATTTTTTGTTCCAAGTGTAATCACAAGTTTGATTAACTGCACAGTCATTTCAGTGCTTCATAGGATTTGTGTGTGTATATTGAAATAATCACTGGATAATATACTCTTGCCTCACAGTAGAAAAAAGTTGTGGGTTAGACTTCCATGCAGGTCTGGGTCTTTCTGTTTAGAGTTTCCATGTTTCACCCCATTTCTGATGGGTTCCTCCGGGCATTCTGTTTTCTCCCATCGACCCAAAATATGCACTACTAAACTCCTCCAGCTAAGATAGTCCTGACCAAGCCTAGCTCAAGATCCAGAGATGGGTCCCTGCTGGTTGTAGCACTGCTCCTGACAGGTTGCCCTAGCAGTATTGAAATATGGGTCAAATGCAAGAGGGCAAATTTACCCATGTACTTTAACTTAAACCTTAAATTATACTGCACCCAGTTTTACATGGTGGTAAAAACATTTAAAGTGAACTTGCAGTTTGACATTAATAATATCCAAGTGTACTTTTCTGTTTTACTTTTTGATCCATGAAAAACACTATTAGTAGAAAATTTCACACTCTTGCCAATTTCTCCATTTTTTGTCTCATTTTTAAATTGTGCCTCCGCATTTAATTTCCCTTTTGTTCCGCAGATTTATTTCTATCACCACTGCAAGAATCCATCACTTTATAACAAAAAGTGCGTTCATACCTTTGGCGCACTTACCCATAATGCATTGCGAGGAAAGCACAAGGCTGTGGAAAACAATATGCAGTCATAAATCAATAGCAGTTGCACAGGCAATGAGGCAGAGCGCAGGACAATTGGAAGCAGGGGACAGCTCTGGACTTCTGTGGTAGTGGCTCTGTTTCTGTAGAGTTTATGCGAAATTAAAGTCATCATTAAAGGAACTTCTGCCCAAGTTGCAACTGCGACAAAAACAAGGATTTAATTGGGGGGATCTTTGCAAAGTGTTATCTTGATATGTTCAGTTTTTTAGCATCCTGATGGCAATATGTTGGTAACAGTAAATAAGCTAAGAATTAATTACAGTGCATTTTCTTCAGTTACCTCTCTGAATGAAGGAGAAATGTAAATTCATCCAGACAGAATGCATTCTCATCATGTTTCTACCTCTATTTCCCTACGGCAGCAGCAGACGATCAACCAAATTAGCCTCCCCATCTAATCTTAACCAGCATCACTTATAAAGGCCTAAGGGAGAGAGTTTCCTTATACATTTCAAATTACTTATGTGTTGCTATCTAAGAATAAAGTTTTTGTTTGCGAAATTATGTTTTTTTTTTATTATTTTCTAAACACTCTGAATATTATAAATCCAGTTGACTCTGTATTAAATGGTACTTTTGCCTTTTGGTTCTGCTACAGCTAACTGCTATAAATCAATTGCTAGTTACAGTTACAATTTTTCAAGTGATTTGAAACTTCAGGTTTGTGCTTTGAGAAGGCTCAGTTTTTTAATGTACTTTTTTTTCTGTTGAGCCGCAAAAAGGCCACTGTTTTCAATCTTGGAGTTAAATCTGATTGTTTGTATTATTTGAGAAAGTGGGTTTTGGTAATTTGTCCTCTTCATTTGACCTGTCAGTCCAACTCTAATTGTGAGCAAGTAGTACCAGGAAGTCATTTCCCCAGATCTAAGGTGACAGTGGTAACGCATTAGCCACTGCGCTGCTTAGTCAAAATGTGACATCTTGCTGTGAGATCTTCATCAACTTGAGTATGATCTTTCCATTTACCTACTGTGGGACCAGACCTGACAGGAACAAAATGTCCTCCCGAAATCACAGTGTCGGGACTCAAGGTTGTGCCTCCTCCCCTCTCTTCTTTAGCACATGTGTTTATTGCAGCAGTGTATTCAGCTGTTATGCCGTGCAGAGGAGTGTCTCAATGATACATGACTGTCCTTAGGCTTGTTCCCGCTCCCACGCACAGACCCATGTGTTCAGGTCACTGTGAGATAAGATTTACCTTTAGATTAATGCTATGTGTTCTTCTTATATCTATATCTCAAACACTGTATGAATCAGTTATCGGATGTTTGAGGTATGCAGCAGCCAGTATTAGATATATCTCACAATGTCAAACAAAAATATTACAGATGTACCAATTGATATAGTTACTAATGCTACCGATAGCCGATACTATAGATTTTGATACAACAAAGACTTAAAATGATTAAATTATTGAATAAATCAGCACAGCAAACTTTTTACGAAAACTTGTCATTGTGAATCTGGGCTAGACTTTACCTTCATATGCCTAATAGACTCACACTATCCCTGAATCAAATAAATAAAGAAGCATTATGTTACTTTTTTTGGTGCAGGGTCCACCACCTGCCAGTCTCCATGGAGATGTTATTGCTCTAGGAATGCTCCACAGTATGGCATTATATGTATATGTCATGCATTTACTCAATTACATGTGTTTTCATTTGTGTAAAAACACTGTAATGGTCTGATATTCTGTGTTTAGTTCAGAGTTGACACATTTTGTGGTTCTTGTAACTGCTTATCTGTTAATGTCACTGCTTTTTATGTGGCACTGAATATGAAGGTTCTATTGGTGAGTTACTGGTCTGTTATGGAGACTGGCTTTATTGAGTTGAATTGTTTTGCTCTTGTTTTGGCGTGGACTATGGCCTGAAGTAGGCCTTGTGCATGACAAACGCTCCACCTCTAAAGTTCCTTAGTGCGCCTTTACAAACCAAACTACAGCAGGGAAGGTGCAGCCGCAAGATATAACACATTACTTCTCATCTGTGCCAACATTACCAGCCAACACCTGACTTATAGACCCATTATCTCCATGTTCCCCGCACCTCCACACAGTGACCTCCTGTGTATCCCTGCACATGTGGACCCTCGGGGGGCGCTGTTCCAGTCATAAATATTCCTCCTGCCTTGGTGCTCTGACAGCCGGTGCGCGGTGACAGCTCATACCACAATCCAAAGCTCTCTCTTACATCTATGTCCCTGCGAGCCCCGCTTCTGCCTTTGATTCATCCCTAATGGCTGGATCGGTGTGCGTGTGTATGAGTGCTGCGCATGTGTAGGTAATGGCCAGTCATCCACATCCTGTATACACTGACACATTGAATTATTGTAACTGTGAGCACCGTGACATTCTTTACATTGGGACTTTAAAGAATGCTAAGGGAACACACATAGGCTAGCACATTTGGGGAAACGATCAGGTGATTGATGTAGCAGCATTAATTACATGTATTTTTAGCCCTGTGCAGGCCTTTTGTGGACATGAAAACAGACCCTCGTGAACCATTACTGTCACACTTTCAAGGTTCTCTTTCTTCAAATAAGAGGCTCATTATCCGACATCACGGCTCTCTGATGCTGAAGACACGTGGGCGCTCACGGTCATGGGAAGAACAAGGGAGGGGAGTAGAAAAGACCAATAGAACAATGTTTGTTGAAAAAATGTATTTGAGACGTTCAATTCATTTTTTTTTTTTTTGCAATTTGTTGAAGATATTTCTTTTTATGCCAATCAAATGTGTAACTTCCCAGATCCTAATCAGTAGGAAATCTTGGAGAAACTGGAGATTGTGGTTTATCAGATGGTAATTATTAAACATACCTCCTGGAATTGTGAAGGAAGCGTTTCTAGATCAGGCAGAGCACTGAAAGAAGTTTTTATCTGATATCAAAAGAGTGAATGTACAGACAGCAGGTACATGCATTTACAAAGAAGCCTTCTCAGTACATATGAACTGAGAAAGCCATAATTGTGGAAGATATATAAATGTAATATTGCTTACTTTCTTACAATGGTGTAAAATGTTCTGTTTTCCACGCAGCAGTGGCAATGTATCACTCCACTCTGGGTATTCTAGATCACTGATACAATCACATTCTTCGACTTCCTGGCGTGATCACATTCTTCGACTTCCTGGCGTGATCACATTCTTCGACTTCCTGGCGTGATCACATTCTTCGACTTCCTGGCGTGATCACATTCTTCGACTTCCTGGCGTGATCACATTCTTCGACTTCCTGGCGTGATCACATTCTTCGACTTCCTGGCATGATCACATTCTTCGACTTCCTGGCGTGATCACATTCTTCGACTTCCTGGCGTGATCACATTCTTCGACTTCCTGACGTGATCACATTCTTCGACTTCCTGACGTGATCACATTCTTCGACTTCCTGACGTGATCACATTCTTCGACTTCCTGACGTGATCACATTCTTTGACTTCCTGACGTGATCACATTGTTCGATTGTGCTTTAAATTGCTCATCTATAGAATGTTAACTCCCACTGTTCGAGTAATATAAAACATAGGTGCAAGCTCACCTTCTCCAGATTCTGTGGGAATGACTTTGTTAGACTCTGTTAGACCCTGGTACAGTCTCACCGTGTACTGCCTTTAACCCGATTGTATAACTGTAACCAATAAAGATCACAGTACGATCTGTGTGCCTCCATGCCCGTTCTTCATGCAATAGAACAGAAACCGACACTATCTATAGAAGGCTGTTTCTACATGGACTAAAACTAATTTTGCATACTGTCCGTACAAAGTCATGAATGGATGTACCATTAACTGTTCACAGGACGGAAGAATATGTCACTGAAAATAGCTTTTATCACAGGTATATGGATAGCTGCACCGTGTAACTGAAGCAGCTGGTTGCATCTTCAAATAAGTATGTGCAGTATTCTTACAGACAAACAAGTTCATCTGAATGTCTTTAACACACAGTATTCAACACAAGGTTTAAGCACAAACAAATTAAACAGAAATCATGCTTTCGCCTCCTAAATTTGTCCAAAAATATTAAAACCTCCACTTTTTTAAGCTATTCTCGAAGATATTTAGAAAACTAGCAACACATGTGAATTAGACATGTACTCTCTAGACATAACCTCAGTTTATGTCTATTAGGTGTGAACACTTTGCACAACTAACAGGCAAGGAATGAAACTGGAGATTGGGGGCCTGTCACATCTACACTTAACACCTACATGTAATCATCGAAAATATAAAAATTGCATTCATTGTA
The DNA here is from genome assembly GCA_019594935.1 of Periophthalmus modestus. Lineage (NCBI taxonomy): Eukaryota > Metazoa > Chordata > Actinopteri > Gobiiformes > Gobiidae > Periophthalmus > Periophthalmus modestus. The sequence continues at coordinate 41,799 of JAIEZT010000349.1, read as the reverse complement.
TTCATTTTTTTTTCAGTAACAGTAATTCCAGCTATATTAAGTTGCCAAACGTGGTGCCTTGTGGACCCTCTGGCTGTTTTCACTGTAAGAGGACCTTGCAGAGTGTGAATCTGAATAGTAGTTGATGCAGTGTAGCCTCAGTCACCCAGTGGGAACAGGAGCCAAAGAGCACATCACAAATGCCTGCGAGGAAGAAGATTTTTCCCCCTCAATATATTCTCCACCTTTACAGTGCAGAGTCCTTCAGGGGACACTCAGCTGTACTCTGTCATTCATGAAGGCTCTTGCAGTGTTGGACTTTTTGTCGGGTTTGTTTCTATACAGCAAAGGTGGAAGTGACAAATAACTGTAATCACATGTCATTTGCTCAATTTTTAAATTTGGGGGTTATGGTTTTCAGATGATGATGACAGATTTAAGACGAGGGCGGCTAAAATGGACTAAAATTATGTTTTTGTGAGTTTACCTTTTAGATATTTATAAAAGTTCTATGTTACAGTGGTCCCTCGTGTATCGCGGGGGTTCTGTTCTAAAAATAACAAAATCCGTAAAGTAGTCAGCTTTATTTTTTACAATTTATATACGTTTTAAGGCTGTAAAACCTCTCACCACACACTTATTACACTTTTCTCAGACAGACATTAACATTTTCTCATATTTCTCTCTTGTTTAAACACTCTTAAAGTTCAAATCTTTGCAGGAGCCGTTTCATCGACATTGTGGGTTTTGTCGAGGAGAAAAATTGCAAACATACAGCACTTCAGAGTCACACTGCGTCAAACATTTATGTAAATTTGGCTGAACGCATTCTGTACTGTGCAGGAGACACGGCACGGAGGAGAGTGATGGACAATGGTTGACAGTCCCTTAGCCAATCAGGATGCAGTAACAGAATGCACGTTTATACGCTGTAAAAAAGCATGCAAAAGTGCGCTAAAAAATCTGCGAAACATTGAGACCGCGAAAGGTGAATCGCGTTATAGTGAGGGACAACTGTATAGGAAGAAACTGGCTCTTGCCCCCATCTGGGAGTATGATGGCATCACATTGTAGAATCTGAAAACCAGTAAGTAGTCTTTGACCTGTGTTACTTACTGCTATGTTCTTTCTATTCATTCAGTTGTAAGTCCTGGTAGGAGATGGCGCCATAGGGCATTTAGTCTGACTTTTCTGAAAATGACCGATACTATAGTTAAACAACGCCTCCATAATGGCGTTTGTAACGGGGAAAAAAAACTATCTGCATTATACAGAACTGAAGAAATGGCATGGATGAGCAGCAAAACGTCAATAGATTTGAATTTTTCTTTTACTATGGATCATACCTGAGCATTCACTCCTCACAGCTCTGCCCTTGGGTAGACTGGTGACTACAATCCTGCATCTACAACCTCCTCAGTCATCTACAAGAACATTCCAACAGGGAAGATGTGCTTTGCGAAAAGACAACAACAACAGCATGAATTAAAAGAGTTAAAAAATTAAAAGTACTTCAACCCAACTTTAATTAAGTAATGCCTTTAGAGTCCGGCTTCTCATTCCCAGCTTTACAATGCAGAAGGTATAGACATTATAGAGTAATTTCATTAGTTGTTCCGTCTGTCATTCGGTTATGGAGGTGAAACCTTCCGTTCAGCAGGACACCAATCAGTTCTGCTTGAGATGGTCATTTTCCCTCTTTAAGTGATAGCAATCTTCCCTGTGAGCTCCCTGCTGATAATTGGGATTCAGCTCGTTCCTCTCCAGAGACGACGGACAATTATTCGAATCTCCAATCAGACGGGGGAGGATCTGGGATGGTCATGGTTTAGGGAAGCTAATGTTGACTGTAAATAGACCCTCCTTGTGTTTGTAAATAGCGTGGCTATATTGACAAGGCTGGCACTGAGTTTTAAATGGAGTATAATCTATTTCCAATGGTGGAATTAGCATTAGACATGGCAGCATTGCAAACTATGAATATTCAAGATCATTTCGCCAACTGGCAAACACTTGTGAATAATATCACAGCCTGTTAAGGATTACAAAGTGTGTAAAGGCTAAAGTCTACTATATATTTAAAAAGATTGTAATTATATCCATGGCCATTGTTATTAGCAGCAGCGGTCACATTTTACATTCATGCAGATTAGCGGGTACAAAGTTGATTAAAGGCACTGCACATAATTTTTATGCCCTTAAAAAACATGAACAGAACTGGTTAATTTTAAATGATTTGCAGTAGAAGTTATTCCTCAATTACCGTATGCATTTTGATCACCATTATTATTACAATGATGAGTAAGTTTCACAACTTTCAGAAGGATGTTTTTTATTTCGATCTCAAGAGCTGCTTATACAACATAACATAAGTTGAACTTTGCACAAATATATGGGGAAAAAATGTGTCTTTTTAAATCAGGGGTGTCCAAACTATGGCCCGCATCGCACTGCATTGATCACTGGTCTGTGGCCCTCGGCTTTGAATACGTTTTTGAGATGTGGTGCTCGATAAAAAAAAAAAAGTTTGGGCACCTTTGCTTTCAACAATTTCACAATTGCAACTTACATGTATCTACATACTGTATAATATATGGGTGGCAAGGAAAATGGATGAGTTACGCTGCCTGGCCAAAAAAAAAAGTCGCCACCTGGATTTCACTAAGCAAATAGGTAAGAGCCTATAAGTACGAGTCAGGTGTAGGTTCAGCAACAGTCTGTGCTCAAAGAATGAGGTCAGCTGACTACCTGAATATACTGAATGACCAGGTTATTCCATCAATGGATTTTTTCTTCCCTGATGGCACATGCATATTCCAAGATGACAATGCCAGGATTAATCAGGCTCAATTTGTGAAAGAGTGGTTCAGGGACATCATTTTCACACATGGATTGGCCAGACCTTAACTCCATTGACCATCTTTGGGATGTGCCAGAGAAGGCTGGACTCTACTATCATCAATGCAAGATCTTGGTGAAAAATGTATGCAACACTGGAAGGAAATAAATCTTGTGACATTGCAGAAGCTTATCGAAACAATGCCACAGTGAATGCTAAAGGCGGTCCAACGAAATATTACAATGTATGACCTTTTTTTTTTTGTTGGCGACTTTTTTTTGGCCAGGCTGTGTATGTGTGCCATGTTGGTTGGAAATAGCAAACTTGAACATTGTTGAGGGAAACAGTAAAACAGAAAAACAGGAAACAGTTAAATAGAAACAATAGGGGTTTTAGTTTCAGTATAGTTAGCCTCTCCCTTCAGATAGATTTAAGGCAGCCTCCATACTTAATCTGACCCGACCTGAAGAAGCAGCAAAACAACTTGTAAGCACATATGTGGCTCAGAAAGGGGGTGAATTAATATTTTGGAGTTGAATATTGAGTTGGGCTAAATCAGAAGAATTGGAGATCGGCTCACTGGGAGGTGGGAGAGCAGTGTAATAAACCAGACTGGAACAGAGGTTTAAGTTTGGTGGCTGATGCCATATATTGCAAGTAAAACATAAAACACATAAACACCCAATATTTATGAAGTCTGCATAATTTCAGTATCAGTCTCAGTATTTTAGCTTGGAGTAAGGCAAAGTAAGTGCACTTTCACAGTTTGTTTCACACAGTACAACACAATGCAAACCTGAGTATCATCTCCCAAAATGGAGGCATACAACAGAAACAAAATAAACGGAAATGAGTTGCCACTGATGTGGGCTTAAATGTCCATAAAATGATCATTATTGTCCATGTACGGAGTCTTTGAGATTATGTATGAGTGTGTGAGAGTCTGATTGTGAGGTTTCCAGTTCTTGGTAGGGCTCCCAGCTCGCCATCAAATAGTGTGCTCAACTCGGGCACAACTGGCCAAATCCCCTGTGTGTCGGAACCCGCGGTCTTTTCCCAACGTCCGTGGTAGTGGTAGTAGCTCCTGTGCAGCTGTCCTGTTGCGCTTCCTCCCAGCTCTGACAGGAGAGGAGCGCAGCTGCATTGTATGAGGCTCTATTAGCACATGATTGGTTGGGGTGATAACATGAGGGAACTGAAGTTGTGTGGTGCGTTTACTGACATATGGAAAAATGGGAATTTATATAATTAACTATAGATTAGTGAATTTTACACCTGGGTTACAAACTTTTAGTCCAGCTGACAGATTTTACCTTTTTACATTTTACTATGGCTCATACCTGGCCGAATAAGCGATTACACAGACAGTCATAGCGTCACTTGTTTGTAACGAGTCGAGTTGAAATTGACTGCATTTAGAAACAAGACAATGTGGAGCAACGCAACATTTGACCACATCACAACCCAACTCTTAAGACAGTGTGAGTTTTCATGGAAACACAGCAGCCTTTTGAAGCATGAAAAATTAATTGTACACGGTAAAACGGCCATATAGAGCATGCAGTGAATTTGAATTATTCACACTTTTAGCTGAAAATCATCGCCAACAGCTCACAGTAGGGATCCTGCATTTAGAGATAACTCCAGCTGTAGCTTCAGGGAGATTCACTTCACACAGACACACACACAGACTGGAGTAGCCTAGGACCAAAAGAAGAAGGCACACATCTGGTGCATCCATGAATCTTAAATCGCCCCTTGCTTTGGCACGTACAGTAACTACATTTATTTCAAAACTGATTTGTTTTCGAGGATCATATCCAAGATGACTTTTAACTTTATTATAGCCACTAACAAGAGCTGCCGTATTTGATTTTTCCTGAAAAATAGATAGTAACACAATTGCATAAGCCATTATTCCATACGGATCAATACACAATATCTATGTGATTGATTTATAGAGCGAATGGTATTAAAACAGCAGGGGACTAGCGGCTGTGATATTTGAGAGTAAGCGCAAAACATATAAAGGCCAATCCGAAGTTTACGGTTTTCATTGTTCAAAGAATAGACCAAAAGACTCCTTCCTCTTCTGCAGCGAGCCGGGCAGAGAGCAGAGTGAATACCAATGCAGTTTCCTGTTGGAGCATCAGTAGAGACGCTGTTATTGTTTTGATTGCTGATAGTCAAGGTTATGAGCAGGTTGTAATAAGAGGAAAAAGCGGTGCGTGAGCTGTTCCTCGAGTAAAGGTTAAAAAATGCCATGTTTTATTACAATGACCTGGATATTGCATTTTCGGAAGATGTGAATATATGTGTGCAGTTTGGAGAAGATGTAGTAGCAGTAGTCATCGCCGGAGCTGTAGAGCAGAGAAATGGTAGTAGTACTCTGACAGATCCCTTATAGTTGTGTCCTCAAGCCGGACTCTTTCCTCACTTTGTCATAGGAGTGTTTCAGGGTGACTCTGTGGCTGGTTGTAAAGATACCAAGGGTCGAATAAATCAAACCATTTTAACGGCTGTACTACTGATGGCTCCAGTTTAAATGATATTATATTGAAAAGATAAGTTCTTGGAAATATGTCACCAATCTTCCACGCTTCTGCCTCCAATTTCCTGGTCTATAATTGAAGCCTCGGATGAAGCATGAACTGCAGTTGCAAATGTGACTCTTGTGAGGATTTTATTTGTGTTAACCATCTTTGAAAACAGAGCAAAACATGTGTCCGACGTGAAAGTTATGAAAGCCAGCTGAATACTCTCAGACTGATTACACCACAGCTCATAGTGTGTGCGTGCGTGTGTGCGTGCGTGTGTGTGTGAGGCTACAGAACAATGGATCCTGATTAACCTCTTGAGCCTCTGGCCTTAGTCCAATCACACCGGTCGCCTGAGCTGCCTCCGCTCACACAGAATTAACTTATGAATTACACTAAGCTGAGGTTTTATTATTCCACTATGATAAAGCCATTACCCAGCTGCCCCGGGGGGGAGAGGGTAGATTGCATGTATGTAGTCTGTCGGTAATATGGAAGCATCTGCTTACAGGGACAAATGATTAATTGTTAAGAAAAATACAGGCAACATATCCAGACTAAATAATGAGATTTATCAACATTACAGCACAACAAGCACACAATGGCTCAATAACTGGTTTTGGAGAAAGAAAATGCATTATTTGCTCAAGCTCTGTTAACTTCTTTACAATCCGAAAGGTTTATATTCCTTGTAGTTATTCAATATAAAACCTAAAGTGGTTGTTTTAAAAGCATTAAAGGCCTTATGTTACACAAAATGGATTCTTGTGAGCTTTAAGCAAAGTCATAATGCTGTTACCTCCTCAAAACATACTTGGACTTGTGTTTTGTTTCATCCACACATGTTTAAAATAGCAAAGCTCAAAATGTTCCTTTCCATCTTGTGATGTCATGTAGTGGTAATTTTCAAGTTAACAGCTGCCTTTTACCTTTAGCTCAGTAGAGATTGGCAATTCTGGGGCTGAAATCATCCAAATGATTCTAGTGAAGGTGTGTGAAGTTTAAAAACACAGTGCAGCACTTCCTGTATCACCACATGACATCACAAGGTGGGACAGAGTGGTTTCCTAAGCCTAAATGTGTGTGTGTGTGTGTGTGTGTGTGTGTGTGTGTGTGTGTGTGTGTGTGTGTGTGTGTGTGTGTGTGTGTGTGTGTGTGTGTGTGTGTGTGTGTGTGTGTGTGTGTGTGTGTGTGTGAATGAAGCAAAACACAACTCCAGGTATGTTTTTGATGAGGAAACAACATTATAACATATATTCAATCCAACCAAGTGTTTGCAGAGCGCTAACGATGTCAAAGTTGTATGTTTATTTATAATCAGGCCAAATTTCCTGCAGTTATTTTGCCAATGTTTGGTGGAGTTCATTTTTCTTCAAAATCGTAATAGTTGTGTCCCATTGGTAATATTTTCAATACCAGGATTTCAAGTGAATTCATAAAATATCAACCCAGTATATAAGAAAGTTGCATTGATGCTAGAAGTTGACTTTGATACTAAAGTAAAAGAGAAATTCAAACTTGTCAACTGGACAAAAAGTTGTGGAAGTGAAGGCGTTTCACTGCTCATCCAAGGCGTTTCTTCAGTTCTGGTCAGATTACTGGTGGACACAGCCTTATATCTATCTGATAGGATGGGGGGACGGACAAGTAAGAGCCTTGCCAACGCGGCGGGGCCAAAAAATGTCAAATACTAAAGTAAAGTTTGATACTCACTGAAGATTTTGACACCAAGATAAAAAAGATACATGAAGAGTTTATCTCCGGTTTGAAAAATTGTCAAAGAGAGTTTTTTTTTTCTAATGGCACTTATCTGTTTTGTAAATGAACTCTGCACATTTTAATGAATATATGACAAACCAACAGCTTTATTAAAGGCATTTAGGGTGTAAAGTTCTGCTGCAAAAGTAAGTAGAAACGATTAGAAGGTTATTGATTCTTTTTGAGTAATGGTCTAACAAATAAGCATGCCTGCAAACGTGTATCCACACTTGGAATCATAACCATCACTAGGGCCCTAGCCTTTAGGGGGCCCTATGCAAAATTGCCCCCCGGGGGCCCTCTCCACTTCAGTGCCACCTATTCATATTTGACAACATTAAAACATAATCACAACCAGTTGTTAAAAGACTGAAAATTCTAGAGGCTCACAAAAGCAATAGCCACAAGTATAACAGTATAAAAACAGGTAAGGAAGGGGGGTCTGCCAGAGATTTTTTTTTTTATTCTGGCGCATTTAAATGTGTTCCAGTTGACTAAAATGGGCTTACATTTCTCATAAAGTGCAGTACTGGATAGAGTAGCCAAACAAGGGTACACCAACTTCAAAGTCATATCACTCAAGAAGTACAAAGTAGTGCTCCAAGTTAAGAGTTGCATAAGAGAAACAGCCTGGACATGATGTCAGATTTATAATCATCAGATTTATAATCATCAGATCATTTGGAAGGACTGAACATTAAATAAAAGGGGATTTTAGGATCACATAATTTTTATGTTTGTTGTCAGGCTTTGGATGGGAGATAAATGTGCTTATTAAATGAGTATGGATGCCCAGATACTGATACCAGCATTGGGTGCTGTACTCGTACTCATCAATGAGCTGCCGATACCAAAAGCCGATACCACTGTAGCTGTGCTGCTGTTTGAGGCTCACAGCTCGCCTCTCCACAGAGCAGAGATCTGGACATAAAGCTGCACATTCACTGTTCAGCACATTAAGCACAGCTGTGATCATACGTGACTGTCACATGACATATACAAATATTTAGGACTCTAAAGGCTTTTATAGTTCACAGAGGATACTAGCAATGCTTGTGTTTACAATAGTAGCATGCTAACGTTGCTAAGTGCGCTGGCGTTTATTTGTTTGTGCTGCGATCAAACTATTATAATGGACAAACACATTTGGACGAGTTCAGAGTTTTTAAAAGAGGAACAGCAGGAACATAAGTGTGAAAAAGTGGTCGTGGTAAAAGTAACACAGCAGTCACTGTTATGCTAACACTGGCTCTGTAGCAGTTAGCGCGTTAGCAGTTAGCGCGTTAGCAGTTAGCGCGTTAGCAGTTAGCGCGTTAGCAGTTAGCTCGGAGGAGCGCAGTCTGCAAAGAGGAAGCTACAGTGATTTCAGTAGATAAGTATTCTAAGATGAAAAAGTGGCTATACTATAAAATGAAATAAATTAGACTCACTACTAAAATCAAACACCAGTAAAAATATTGTCTGGTACCGGTATCTTTACTCAGTATCGGCGAGTACTCAAAATGAAGTACTCGTACTTGTTTGCAAAACATGGTATCGGTGCGATCCGTATTAATGAGTCATTAATAAAGCATTCAAGAGTCGTTCACAGGTCGTTCTTTCGTTCAGCAGATGTAACAGAGGTTTGTGCCATAACCAACGTTGATGTGACACAGGAATAGTGACCTGCTTTAACTAAACTCACATCATCTGATGTTTAGAGACAAAAGGACGAGCCACAAACAAAAACAGCCAGTGTAATAAACGGACTCACCTGTGTCCTCTGTCCCTCTGGGGTGTGTCCTGTGTGCACATTTATACACATCCAGCCTCACTGTTTTATCTGCAGGTCCCGTGGTGTAAAATGGTGGCATATTTCGAGTTCTCTCTGAAAAATCCTGTCCCCAAACGATCTTCCTCTGGGCTCTTCATACATTGTCCCATCACTAACTTAAGTCTTTTAGTCTGTAAAACATCCACTCAAATGTCCCTCTGCTGCCTCAGCCCTCCCAGGCTGCACCTGAAGGGGAGGGGTCCTTCACGCGGGTGTAAATACGTGGCTGTCCACACCACTGCCTGATTAGAAAATAAATGTAGGAAGCACATATCTAGCTAATGAAAATAAAACTCATCTAGTCGTGTAAAAAGGATATTTAGACTAGAATACATACTCGGGCACCGTTTAGTTTTCAGAAAAAAAAGTTTCAATCATTATTTTCAATATAAATGTATGGGCTCTTGGGGGCCCTCTGGTGGCCTCGGGGCCCTAAGCAGCTGCTTAGTCTGCTTATAGGCTGGGCCGGCCTTGACCATCACCAAAAAAACCAAAAAAAAAAAATCACAAAATGTCTGCCCCCTTGTGGTCTGATAGCTGCATCGCTTCCACAGCTCTGGTACATTTTTTGCATGAAACATCTCAAAGGTTTTTTTTGTGTGTGTATATTTAATAATATTGTTAGAAACTCGAGATGTTCCTCTGGTGTTGCTAGCGCCTGAGTTGGTGAAACAGTGAATAGACTTTGTTGGAGACTTACATTCACTTTAGTATTCTGTCACAGTAACCTGACAGGCCGGGAACACTGGCTTTGATAGTGCACAGTGTACGTGACAGAAAAACTGATAACAAACATTGATTTGAAGCGAGGCAAAGGGGGATTGAAAAGTTGGGAGAAGTGCTGACTGATACAAAGTTGAGACTTGAGAATTCATTATATCAGTGTGACAGCTATTCTAAAGATGAGTTTGATAGAAGCACATGGAATGAATTATTGAAAAGCATTAATTACACTTTATAAAGTTGTCCAAAGTTGAGGGTCATTTAACATACCACTAATGTTTTCTGTCTTTGTGGCCTTGGTGATGTTTGGAATTTAAAACTTGTTCTATAAATATGCACAGGGACACCCCAATTGGAAAGTGGGAATGGAAAGAGAAAAAAGGAGAGAAAGCAGACAGGCTTATCTGAAACAGAAAAAAAAAAAAAAAAATCACGACACAAAATTCTCAAAATTCTCTCATTAAACGGCACAAGTGAAGAGCTATGATCAATATTCTGAGGTAAAAGACTCATTAAATATGTTACTGTCCATGTTTTTTCCTCAAAATGACTCGGTTTACTTTAGCTGAAGAGATGATTTAAGAAACACTATACAAAAGCAACTGAATGTAAAACTGGCAAAGTGCTTCAGTAGAAATAATGCCTCAGTTGCATCCATCCATTTTCTTCCGCTTATCCGGGGCCGGGTCGTGGGGGTAGCAGTCTAAGCAGGGGTTCCCAGGCGTCCTCCAGCTCCTCCGGTGGGACCCTAAGGTGTTCCAGCCAAGAGACATAGTCCCTCCAGCGTGTCCTGGGTCTTCCCCGGGGCCTCCTCCTGGTGGGACATGCCCAGAACACCTCCCTAGGGAGGCGTCCAGGGGGCATCTGGAACAGATACGTGAGCCACCTCAGCTGGCCCCTCTCGATATGTAGGAGCACCTGCTCTACTCCTAGCTCCTCCCGTGTGACCGAGCTCCTCACCCTATTTCTTAGGATGCGCCCGGCCACCCTGCAGATCTTGTCCTTTCGATCTTTACCCAAAACTCATGACCATGTGAAGGCAGGAACAAAGATCGTCCGGTAACTCAGTTGCAATAGGTTACAATATTTGAAAGATCTAAATGTACTTTCCTTTTAACATTGTAAACTTGCTAAAACACTGAACGTCTGGAGTGATGAGCTGTATAGATATTGATGTACATTGAAGTTGTAGACCGCACATGTCCTGATGCTCTACTGACAGGTTAGGCCTATTTAATTAAGATTAAAAAGTAAGATTTAAAAAAGTAAACCTATATGTTTAAGATTGTCTGGAAGTGAAAATCATTAGCTTGTTGCTTGTTTGCCAGCCCTCAAAAATCATGAGCATTCCTTTAAACATGCCAAATACTGTGCTGTTTCTTGCATGTCGTGTCTGAAACATGTTCACCAAAATGTGTTGACTTCAGCTTCAGGACTTCCAAAGCCTCTGCACACAGACCCACCTCTCTGCAGCATGACAACAGCACAAAGAAGCCTTTGTGGGGCTGACAGTGATCGAGAGTGACCATACAGGCAGTAATGTGGCACTCACCGACACCGATAATAAACACGGTTAATGGAGTCAAGTCATTAAGAGCAGTTCACCGTTTGAATCCATCTGAGCTCGTTTGTGTCCTACCAGCACATCACAGCTGCAGACGGCTGCAGTCAGCAACAATAATGAGAGAACTCAGCACGAGGTCGGCAGCCCATCACACCCACCTCACCCACCTCACCCGCCTCACCCGCCTCACCCGCCTCACCCGCCTCTCCTGCCTCACCCGCCTCACCTCGTCTTACTGTCAAAGTCTACACCTGTCAAAAACAAGAAACAAGGAATTTTAAGTTCAACAAATGTGAGAATCAAAGAACTGCCACTACCAGGTCATTTTTGAGTGAATTTTAAGTCATTAAAAGTGTCTTAAAATAAATACTTATAAATAAATAAATGTGTGTGTGTGTGTGTGTGTGTGTGTGTGTGTGTGTGTGTGTGTGTGTGTGTGTGTGTGTGTGTGTGTGTGTGTGTGTGTGTGTGTGTGTGTGTGTGTGTGTATATATATATATATATATACACAGGCTCTGATATATATACACAGGCTCTGCAGAACACCACAAAAACAACGAAAAATTTAGTTAATTTCAAATATTTACCTTTTAAATATTTTTAATAATATTAGAAGTGTCTCCATATTTTTTGTCTCATGTCCACCTTGTTGTGACTATTGATATTAAATATAATCCTGAATTAAATGCATTATAAAAGAGGACATGTGCTGTCTGTGCAGTTCCTTTTCTTTGAAGCAGCAAATAATGACAAATATCTCTTAAAATGATTTAAAAATCAACTACATAATCAATAACTTGCCCATTTGAACAAATATAATTACAGCTTTGCACCAAACCAGTACTAACACAATGTGCAGCTGGTTTCCCTGAGAAAACTTGTGTCACAAATTATATTCCCGCAAACCAAGATTTGGCAAATTTAGGTTATTGGCTTTAAAGTTTTACCAGCCTATTGCTAATATTGTTGCAAACCTTTTCCCAAGCACAGTGCTCACTGACTAAAAAGAAAACACAAGCATTTACAATAATAAGGATTACATTTTACAAATGGAGAGACAAAGCCAGAGCCACACATTTGATAATTAAATGAATGTTTTTTTTCTCGGTAAAGTGAAGATGTATGTCCAGCTTTGATAAGACAATACTACAATTGTAAGGAAAATGCTTAAGCACTGTTGAAAGTGTATTTCATTTTGCACAGTGCATATGTCACCTTTGTTACAGTGCCATTTACTTGAACATACAGACTGTGCAGCTGCACTGGGCTCCACTGGCCATCAGGGTAGCCTTAAATGTGATTGTTGATGATCACAGAAAGCTCAAAGACTGACGACTTGGTTGAAGTGTAATGCAGCTTATTGATAGTTTGTCCTCTGCTGTGATGCTGGTCTAGTGTAGTGTCCAGCAGCTCTGCTTGTGTACGAGTCTCTCCATGGCCAAGCACCAAAGAACATTTCCGACATGTTAGTGCCATATGAACCATCTCACACTCTGAGGACTTCAGGGACCAGGCTCCTGCTGGTGCCCAGAGTCAGGACTAAACATAAGGAATCAGAGTTTCAGTTTTATGCAGCTAAAACCTGGAACAATCTTTCTGAAGGTGTGAGACAGGCCTCTATTTTGACAATGTTAAACCCAGGCTCAAAATGGTTCTGTTTAGCTGTGCATATGACTGAAAGGTTTTTATTCTGCACTTTTCTCCTTTAATAATAATTTTATGATGGTTATTTATGTTTTGATTTGTGTGATTTTAATGTCTTTCTTATTCTGCAAAGCACTTTGAATTACTTTGTGTATGAATTGTGCTATACAAATAAACTTGCCTTGCCTTGTCTTATTAGTGTAATTTAGCATTACTGTGTACCACAGTGTTTAAGTGGCATTCTTACAGTGCTATAGTGCCCCAGTCCTCGGGGACAGCATGTTCCATAGTGGCTGTATGTAACATCAGGCTTAACTTTTCCACAGCCGGGCTAAGCTGGTCTTTGTGAGCGGTTCAAACTCCACTGCCAGCAGAAAGGTCAGACAATTACAGTCCCACCTTCCTGTTTGCTACTGCTCTTTTCAGCTGCTGTGTTGCTCTGAATGTCAAAGTGTAGGTCGCACACTGGAGCACTAACAGTAGTTCAAGTGTCTGCGCTCCACTTTGTTCCAGATCTGTGTGTCTGCTGCAGCTGGATGTGGCAGCTCACACACATCACCAGAATAAAGGCCAGCACAGCCTCATCCACGCTGCTATTTATGCTCATTTGAAAAGGCTGATGTACAGGAGGTCCACAGGTACAAGGAATGCAGCTGTCGGTGACATTTACTCTAAAAAAGCATAGCTTTCATTATTTTTAGTCAAGCTAAGCATTAGATCCAATCAGCAAAAACAACATGTTTAATGTTTTATCTCTATTTGAACTTGCCTGGCAAATCCAAAATGAGATCTCTGTATTTTATTTACAGATTGATATCAGTCTGCTCCCCACATCCATCGTCACCTCTCAAGTCCAGCTAAACATGAATCAAAAGCGTAATTAGATTTGTTTTCACAAATAAAATCACATTTATCTCACTTCAGATTAACAGGGTTTAGTGCTTCATTCATTGATTGTGTAGAAATCTGTTTTTCAGTTTTTTCCCCTGTGATTTTTCCCCCCTTGTTTTTGTTTGTTTTTTTCCAATATGGACACACAATGTGTGTCCCTGATTGGCAAATACCACATGTCAATCACTCCCAGACCCCGTATCCATAAGATTTATATTCTAGATCTCAGAACCACCAAAAAAGAAAACTGCATTATTTCAATGATACTATTCAGAAAATATTATGGCAGCCCAGAAATGTGCTAAAAGGTGACGGTATATATCGTGTTCAAAAGTATTACTGTATAATACTTCATAAACACATGTAAACATGTTCAGATCAAATTTACTGATAACAATTGTAGTGTATTTTACCACAGCTTGAAAAATGTTGAACTATACAACCAACTAAATCAAAAAATCTGTCTGTGCTCAGGTGAGGCGGAGCTTGTCAGATGTGGTAAATTAGCTGCTCTCTGAGGGATGGCCTTGCCTTTGTCTCCCTCACTTTCTCTCTAATCCCCCCCCCCCCCCCCCCTCTCCTCTCTCTCTCTTCTCTCTCTCTCTCACCCTCCCTCCCACCCCTCCCCCCTCTCTCTCCTCTCTCCTCTCTCTCTCCCCCCTCTCTCTCTCCTCTCTCTCTCTTCCTCTCTCTCTCTCTCTCTCTCTCTCTATCTCTCTCTCCCTCTCTTGCTCTTTCTCTCTCACTCTCTTTCTCTCTTCCTCTCTTACCTCTCTCTCTTCTTCCTCCTCTCTCCCTCTCACTTGCTCTCTCTTCCTCTGTCTCTCTCCCCCTGTCTCTTCTCTCTCTTTTCCTCCCTCTCGAGCTTTCCCCTCTCCCTCCCTCCTCTCCTCTCTCTTTTCCCCCTCTCTCTCTCCTTCCTCCCTCTCTCTCTTCCCCTCTCCCTTCCTCCTCTCCTCTCTCTTTTCTCCTCCTCTCTCTCCCTCTCTCCTCTTTTCCCCCTCTCCTCTCCTCTCCTCTTTTCCCCTCTCCTCTCTCTCTTTTCCCTCTCTCTTCCTCCTCTCGCTCTCCCCTCCCTTTTTTCCCCTCTCTCCCTCTCCCTCCCTCCTCTCCTCTCTCTCTTTTCCCCTCTCCCTCTCCCTCTCTCTTTTCCCCTCTCTCTCTCTCCCTCTCTTTTTCCCCTCTCCTTCTCTCTTTTCCCCTCTCTGTCTCTCCCTCTCTCCATCCTCTCCTCCTCTCCTTTCCCCCCTCTCTCACAGTCTGAGTGCAGCCCTGGCCGTTGCTGTAGAATGGTCTGGCGTGTGGTTGGCTGCAGCTCTGAGACGGGCCTGTTTGCCTGACTGATCACTGCACCAGCTCGCTGCGCGGCTAATTGAGTTGCTCCATGTGGGAGGGACTGTCTGCTTAAACCATTTCCAAAAGAAAACAACAAGAGCACAGAAAGAGTTCACTTTAGGAACAGTAGCACAATCTTTCTGTAAGGCAAATGTTCAGAGCAGCAACACTTTAGATACAGACATGGAGTATCGCACACAAAACACAACTACTTTCACTTTGGAATTAGCCTCAATAAAGCATGACATAGCAAGACTTCATTATAATGGTAATTACAGGTTTGAAGGGTCCTTGATACTTAATAGGTTGTAAAGTAGTAAAGTACTGTACTTAAGTATAGATTTTAGTGCACTTAAGTACATTTTAAAGAAGATATTTTTTTACTCCACTCCATTTTTTAACTGAAAAGTAAATGTATTTTTTATTATTGTTGTTCGGGACCTGCTGAAAAGGCTTAGGGGTTTATTTTTAGCACATTCATAGTTCGAGCAAACAAAAATATACAAATAAAAACAGCTAGGAAAAACTTACTCAAATGTTTCTGTTGAACAAAAGTCAGCACAAATCTTTATTAAAAGTCAACACATTTGAAGCCTTATAAGACCTCAAAAGCTGCACAAAGTAGAAGGTTTAATTGCCATGAAAAATGATGTAAGAAAGGAGAAAGCAATTTGTATAAAAGTAAAAACATGAGCAAATGTAGAAAACTAGTCATCCATCTTCAAGGTTAAAATAGCCAAAACATTCCCCCATGATCTTTGCAGGAGGGAGAAGCGTCTCACGGATTGGGACAAAGCTAAGGAGAGAAACAAGTACCATCACTGGATCAGGGAAGCCACTGAGATCTGGAAACACACTCACCAGACTATGAACCGGGATGAGGGGGCGTACCAGCTTTCTCACACCCGGGATACAGTTCTGAAGAAGTCGAACTGCAGAAAGAGATGTCGTCCTAATGCTCTGATGTAGGAAAACAGGGCCAAAAATGTGTTTAAGTCAGCTGACCACACACATCACAACTAATGAACCTAACTGGACCATCTTCAAGAACATTGCAGTAACTTTTAACACAGGATATATTTTAAATTTAAATTTTTTTTCAATTTTCTAGACAAATCCACAAACTTGGGGCACATTCACATACTTGATCGGGATTTCAGATTAGACAAACGAATGTCTGTATGATTTCTCATTCACAGGTCTGGTCCCACTAAGCGAGGTGGCTGCAGGCTCTGATTGGCTCGGCTTTGGTAAGTGCGAGCTCTTGGCGGTTTGACATTTTCCTTGAACAACAGCGGCTGATTGAGGTGGTGATTTTGGCCCCGACCCCACGGCTCACATGAGGGTCTGATACATATGCACACACAGGCCTGCTTCTAGTCTTTGGAGAGAAGACTTTTTTTTTTTAATTTTCTTTAGTAAGGAACAATCCATCCTTATAGTTGTGCTCATTATGTGGCTTTTCCTGTTGAAAATTTAAAAAAATTAGTGTTTGTAAGAGCTTGTTAGATTTACCTACGGCCTCCTTTCATGGTTTGAATATCTGACACTTAAAGCAAATTCGATTTAATTTTTGTGTGAAACTTTTAAGACGTAAAATGTGCTGTTTGAATGTGCGAAGATATAACTGTAATGCCATTGTATACTTGTTTATACATAATAACAGTCTCATCCTTCAATCCAACTAGGTATATCTTTCAAGGGCCAGTGGTGAGTTTTAGCTTCCATTTTCCAACTTCTGCTTTCATGAAAAACAATCAGTCTGTCAGTGAACTACTCATTTCTCTGGATTAAATGTAAAATTTCGCACTTAACCCTGGAAAACGTACAGGATCAAATTTGGCCGCAGTTAATTGAAAAAAAAATTAACTTTAAAAGCCCAGAGTGCCACTTTTGGCCCCTGCATAGAGATACCTAGTGGATGAATATTGAACTAAAATGAGCCAGAGTGGCAGTGACAAGATGGCTGACCACATGCAGTTTTGTTGAGCTGGAAAACTACCCAAACAAAATCCTCTTCTGAACAAACCAGCGGTTGGTAAAATTGTGGGTTTTTTTTGTTTAATCTTTTTAGTAATAACTTGCAGAATGTTTAGAAGTACATTTTATATTCTTTTTGGATAAATTAGCGAGCCCAATGGGTCAAATTTGGGCCCTGATCCTAAATTAGGGCATAAAGGGTTGTTAAAATTGAATAAGTGGAGATTTCAGTGTTCAGTGAACTTATAGCAGTAATTTAATGCAATGTTCATAATTTTTCAAAGGAGAAAGTGGTTCTCCAGGGTTAAATACAGATGCTTAACCACTGAATCATCATAGCTTTGGCCATAGAAAAGAATGTGACAATTAAAAATGTTTATAATTTTGAGATTTAAAGGGGCCGACAGTAGCTCAGTTGGTAGAGTGTCCACTGATCTGAAGCTTGGCGTTTCGAATCCGGCTCTCGACATAAACGTCATTGGTTGGCAGCGGTCTGATCCACTGACCCACAGGTTGGCGGTGCGATTCTAGCTCCCATAGATAAATACTGTTGTTGTGTCCTCGGGCATGAAACTTAACCCACAATGCCCCCAGAGTCTGAGGGTGAATGGTTCCTTGAAGGTGGAAAAGTGCTATATATAAATGTGACCGTTTACCATATGAAATCTGAAAGCTGGTAGACAGACAGAGATATTATTAGCTTGCATGTTTTTTTTAATAAATAATGCAACTCACATACCTCACATAAGTAATTGAGAGCCATTTCGAAAGTGCCATTGTTCGTGTATGTCTTGCATGTTCTGACTCTCACGTCTCCTCTGCTTAAGATCCAGATGGCAGACACAACTGTGAGACTGTGCAGGTTCTTCCATCATCAGGGTAAAATTAGATCAGATGAATTATTTCTCAGGGTTTGCCTTGCTCCTTTCCAATCTAGCTCCTGTCAATCTCCCCCCTGCGCTGTGCTTTATGTCTTTCAAACTCGTGTGTGACAAATGGCCAGGCCGAACACAACACACTGATCGCGCTCGGAATAAGAGAGAAAGTTGAGTAGACACGTCGCAGGAACACGCCCTTACAAGCAGAAATAAAAAATAAAATGAAATGGGAGAGTGAGGCGTTCTGTATTTTTGGTGAGTCATATGCTCAAACAGATATCATTTTGATTTGTGGTTGTATTTGATGTTCAGTAGCGGTGGAAAAGCGAAGTTTTGAGGCATGTCTTTCTGCAAGTACTGTGGTTTCTAATGACAAACACACAACAGCACAATAGCTACCCCCACATTTGGTAGATTTATTAATAAAAATGTCTTTCGATATTCATTTCATGGACATAGACGAGACAAACGTTAAGCTTTTAAAACGCAATTTCTTTCCTAAAGTCACATACTACCACAATATCATCACATGCAGCATCATTGTTCAGTTTTAAAAGCAAAAAAAAAAAATACCTTTATTAAAACATACATCACCGCTCTCTCATTCTACTTCAACAATACCAGCATTTCCCACTGATATCTACTCAATCATATTACATCGTTTATTGGATTATTTGTTTCAGAAGATTCCACCTCCCCACGTGTGCTCATTCTGACTCACCTTAGCAGATGTGCGGTGGATCCCAGTCTTACAAGTGCTTACAAGCCAAAACACACAGTTGCTTTAATTCCAGGCCCCCTTTGTGTGCCATTACCTGCACAGAGCCACTTAAAATCCTAATGAATGCAGGTATGTGAGTTGTAGTTATTTTAAGTAGGGAGTTAGTCAGAGGACTGATTTTGCTTCAACAAGTCCAAAAGGAGCTAAGACATGCTTCCCTAATTTCTATCTGGCTTTATGAAGTTAGGTAAGGGAACGGCTTGTAAAAAATAGTCTTGTGAAGTTCAAGTAGCTCATATCGTTAAACCACATACCATTTTAACATGGGGCCGGTAGTCTGTCTTTACGCTGAAAATCCGTGTATTATCTACCGTTCGCGAGTAAAAGTCAGCAAGCTGTGCGAATTCAAAAATATGAGGCTTTGTACCTATAGTGTACATGTTTTAGTGATAAGGGAAACCAGAGCCCACACTGGCCTGAGAATTAAAAACAGGGAACTTCTTCGTTAGAGGATGAGGTCCTCACCACTATGCAAAACATCTGTCTTGATGTCACATAGAATACCGTGGTAAATCTTATGGCCTGGAGTTGGAGGGTCCACCATGTCTTGTTTCCATGGTGATGTTATTTCTTTTTTGAGGCAGCGCAGCATTTAAACGTTTGTTCTCGATGTAGACCCAGCAGGGGAAATCTCAAAGTACCAAGTTACAGGTCAGGCGGGAGCTGGGGAGAGACAGGTTGAACAATCAAAGCCAGAGTATGGAGGTTTTAATAGTATTTCTGAACATTTAAACAAAATGTAATCGGAAAGTCCTTTCTCAATACTGGGGCCCGCCTTTCCTGGGGGACGCAGCACGGTACGTTATGTGAACGGCGCGCCAGAGCAGAGTGATGCCAAGGGGGGGAGGGGCGCATCGGAACCCGGGAACATGCTTCTTTTGCCTTACTAGAATAAAGGTAATTGCCCATCCACTACAGTAGCAGTGGCAGTAATTGGCAGCTCAAGTCGATTGCTAGAGTGTGCGCAGTAGCTTCGCTCTGATGGGTCGGGTTAGTTTGCGTCGCGGGACAAGGGAGGAGATAGGTGGACCAGATCGTGAACACAGAGCAGGCGTGACGAAGAACGGCCATCGAAGAGCGCGCACAGAGGGAAAAAAAAACGCTTACCATAGGATTAACACATATAAACACGATTAAAAGGAAAGACTACGCAGGAGGATAGACCTAGGAGCGTTAACTGGTTGTTAAATTGCCGCCCCCGTCGAAAGCACACATCAGATAGGCGGGGAAGACGAAGTACTGCACGAGCGCGTATGTAGGACTTGGTGCACTGTGAACTATGGTGGGAGATGAGGAAAAAGAAAGACTGTTTACTTATAACAATGTCATAGACAAATTGCACTATTATGACAGTAGTTGCGAAAAAGAGTCCCCCTGCCCGCCCCCCCCCCCTCACGGCACCCACCCCCCCCGCCCCGGCGGGCCCGCCGCCCCCCCCTCCTCCACCCCCAGCCCACCCCCCCCCGCAGCCCCCATGAGGATAATACCATCCCCCCCCCTAGATTGAAATTCTGCATGGGGAATAAAGACACACCCAAGAGATAATGAAATGCATTTCTTTTCTTGGGGGAAAGAAGAAGCGAAACACTTATTTTGCACGCACAAATTTCACATTTACAAGAAAATACTGATGGAGACCGCACCCCCCCTGCTGTAGGCTGCACATCGCACTTGCTGAGCAGTCAGACAAAGTTATACAAGCACTTTGTCCTCCGGCCCCACAACGCCGTACACACGCAGAACCAAATCACGCCACACTACACACAGCCACCCGCACCCCTCACCTCACACACCCCCAGAACCCGCAACCCATACCGCTCCAACCACCCACACTCACACTGGCAACTTTCTTTTTAAACTCCAATATAGAACCACGAGATGAAGCGTCTAGTGTTCTTTACGCTTTCTTGGTAAATAATTCTTATGCACCTTGTTGCAAACTATCATCCGCGTATTACTACTGAAATAACCCAAAACACATTGCACCCCGGCCCCCCCCCCCCCCCCCCCCCCCCCCCCCCCCCCCCCCCCCCCCCCCCCCCCCCCCCCCCCCCCCCCCCCCCCCCCCCCCCCCCCCCCCCCCCCCCCCCCCCCCCCCCCCCCCCCCCCCCCCCCCCCCCCCCCCCCCCTCCCTCCCCCCCCCCCCCCCCCCCCCCCCCCCCCCCCCCCCCCCCCCCCCCCCCCCCCCCCCCCCCCCCGACCCCCTGAATAGGAACATTGTCATTGCCCCTGACAAGTTAGTCTAAAGTCGGATGTTCCACAACACCCACCAGCCACCATACACAGCACAAACTGACGATTACCCGCCGCTTTACCCATTACACCCTAGTTCCCGCGCTCATTGCGCACCACACCCTGACTGCACTGAACGCATTCCAACTCAAATTAAATTTTATGTTGTTGCCGAGCATAAACACTAATGAGGAAAAATGCGCCGCATGTCGAAAAATTGCAAATTTTCCGTCATGTGCCAGCGGGCTCCATCCGCAGCAACAGTTAACGACGGCGCACGCCACCCCAAGTGTGTACCACGCGCACACTTACTAGCACCCACTTAAGGGGCCTTTAAACAGCTGTGGCAGTCCCCCCCCCCTGACAACACAGCGCCACACATGCACCGCACACTGACACCCGGTCAAAGAACCAGAGCGACGAGCGTGCACCACCTCACGAAATGCACACACGCTACCGCGCGCAGAAAGGCAGGGCGCCGGGAACAGAGGAGTCTACGGGGAACACCTGCAATACGAAAGAAACACCAAGCCTTATTCAACGGCACCCAGTCCCATCACGCAGGAACACTGAACGTAGACAAGGAACCACCCTAACTAAGATAAATACGAAACATTAAAACAGCCAAGCTAAACGAAGGTCTGTATAAATATGGTCTAAGTCTAATCCATAGAAGAACTGGATCGCGTTAATTAACGAGCCACTTCCTGATTTAGTGTCAAAATGGCGTTGTTGTAAAGTTGTTAAGATAACCACTCTTCGACATCTACAACCGCGGCACCGCTTGTCAAATACAGAATTACGACCGCGACAAATATGTCTCTCTGGGCAGGTCCTCGTAGCTGTGAGCTCCACTGCCTTCTTCTCTCTATTGTTGACTCGCATGGGGATGATCAAAACAACACCCGCAAAAACAATATATTTGATCCCACACAACAGCGCCCTAGTACCCAACCCAACGCCCCCGCGACACACCATCTTCGCTCCACATCTCTCCAACAGCACTCTCTCCAATCATTAGGTGCGCCCCCCGCCGCATCGCGAGCGCATCTTACACACAGACTCCGCCCCCCCCCCCCCCCCCCCCCCCCGCCCCTCCCTATTCTACTAGTGACACAGTTTTGATGCGATATTGTATGGGAGCGCATGACTCCAGCCTACCTCCTCTCCTGTGCTTTATACCGGACCCAAGTCTTACGGGTCTCGTCAATCTCATCATCCTGACAGTTTCCGTGCTTTGTAGCTGCCCACTCTGCTTTTGACAACTTTTCAACATTCAGTTTCAATTTCAATCATGCCGAAGGTCTACATAATGGAAGAATTATTCTAAACTTACTGGAACTGGCTTGTGGGACCACTATTTTCCACAATCACAGATGGAATAACCAATTTGGCCTCTAGCATCAACATTCCATGCCAAAGTAAGTTATTCCTTTGTAAATCCATGGTAAACCGTCGTCAATTTTATTATAGCGCTTTTTCACCTTCAATGGCATTCAAAGTGTACAGAGACACTGGGGGCAAGGTGGGCTATGTGGCTTTACCAGGGAACCGAACAACAGCAGTCATCTGTACGACGAGCTGGAATTCGCACCATCAGCTTGCGAGTCAGTGGATCTCACCACTCTACCGACAATATTTTGTGTCAAGAGCGGGATTCAACCTTCACCTTCGGATCAGCGGGGATTCGACACAAAAACAGCTGAGTTACCGTCATCCATCATCCAAAGCTCACCTACCTTGCAACCATGCAGAAAAGGTGATGCAAACCATTTATTTCATGGCAACCCATGACTTTGGCTTGTGCCTCATTGTCAATAGTAGGGTTTAATTTTGATCAAAGTGCCATATGGAAAGCAGTATTCATGGTCACATTTGCTCAAAATGTAAAGACAGTGGCAGATAAAGGCTTAAGGGGACAAATTTTTGTATCGCCTGTACAATGCACACAAACATGACCCTATATTCCAGCTCAGTTGCAAAGAAAGGAAAACCCTCTGGAACCAGCTGGCTTCAGAAAGAAAGGATTAAATTTGAGAGCAACACCTACAAAAGCAGCAGTGCAAGCAGAAATGTAGAGCCAGAATAATAGGGCATTAAGGCAGCCACAGCCAACTAAAAGGCATCTCCAAAGCAAGCAGTGCATAAGGAGCTTTCAGCAACATGAGCTCCGACGTTGCAAAAATAATCTTATCGTTTAAATAAATTGTGTTTACATAAATCCGTGTATAGATTTCTCTGTGCACTCGCCATGTAAGGCACAGCAGGTGGAGTGAAGACAGTGAGAGTGCAGGGAAGAGGAAATCAATAGAAATGTATTACAAGCAACATGCTGTTTTAACACAAATATTCAATGCAATGAATGCTTACAATTGGGTTTCAGTGTGGGAGAGGTAACTATTTATAACCTGTAATAGCTGAGCAGGCCATAGTCAGCATTAGTAATTCAGAGATGTATATTTTTAAGGCTGGGTTACCTGATTTTCAAACTGCAAAAGGAGGAAATAAGTGTTTAAATCTGTCTAGTCTAGTTTGCAGGTTACAAACCCTTTGGCACATCGCTAGTACACACATGCATGATTCATTTGGCTACTAGAGCAGCTTTTTGCAAACAGGGAAGTGAAGCAAGGTCGGCTAACAATGAACAGCCAATCAGAACTCATCGCGAAGTGTCATATGCACGAGTCTTCCTGCGATCTACGAAATCCCTTACAGCTAGATGCAGGCGTGAGTACAGCTAACTACTTTTACCAATTACAAGAGTAAAGTTGTGTAGATGCTTGAGAATTTGAAAGTAGAGTTATTTCTATGAAGCTAAAGAAATAGCTACTGGCAAACATGCAAAACTGAGATGCAGAGGCAATTTGAATTTTGCAATGATCAGTAAATTCCGGTTAATGAAGTATTCAAGATTTCCAAGGGGTTTTCAGTTCTGGAGAGGGAGAGAGTTGGACTAAATCATTTTACGCTCTGTATAAAGAAATCGGGGGTCATTATAGACAGTTCTAACTCTTAAATTATAACTGTATAGATATGGTGAACAATCAATATAACCTTAACGCATTAGAACGTGCAAGGCTTCTCAATATTGCGGGACATGCCTTCACTCTCTCTGGTGTAATTTCCAGGCCTGAGTCACTCCCTGCTTCTGCATAATTCATCGTGTCTCCTCATTGAAATTAATTATGGCTCTAATCATCTAAAAATACGAGTGAGGTGCGAAGCCCTGCTACCTCCGTCAGACATTTTTCACCGTAAAATGAAAGGTAACCATGGTGATAAGGGATTAGACCTCTGTTTATGTGCCATGGTCTCTATAGGGAATAGCTGGACTCATAGGTATTTAATTGGGTTATAGACAGATCTATATAAGTCATTATTTGTTCCAGATTAAGTTCTCTGTTTAACATGTATTTATTTTTTATTCAGTAGAGTATGGGAATTGGCTTAAAGCGGACATATTATGTAAAAATCGACTTGTATGAGCTTTTAGCCACGTTATAAATATGTTCCCTCATCATTAGTATATTCAGAATTGTTGCATGTTTGAATAATCCTGTATTATGAATGATGTATTTTGTACTGATGTAACGTTTGTGAACGAGTCCGGATCTCACTTTTTAAAGAACCAAATCTTTTTCTTTCCAATTTGTATGCATTTTTTACACTGACTAACGCTGAACCAACACAGTGAGTGAGAAATTTTAGCATAAAAAAAACATATCTGGCATCATAATAACAGTTAGTGTAACATTTTATGTAGATTATGCATAATTTCAAAGGATATTTAAAACACTCTCCCACTCTCAGTTTGAACCATTTCAAACACATCTGAGCCTTGGTCACTTCTCTCTCTGATTAGTTTGTAGATAAAAACTGGTTCTCACATTGGCTTCTGACATATACATAAATATTAAAAGAGCCAGTCTTTTGAACGGCTCTTTGAAGAGAACAGAGCCAAAAGATTCGGATCCCACAAAGGAGCTGAAAGTCCCATTACTAGTATGTTGCAACTGGGGCTTGAGTGCTCAGTTTTCATCTTGATTTGGGACATAAGGTTAAACAAAATGCATAGAGCCATTTTTCAACTACAAAAAGGTAGGGTAAGGGTTAAGGGTAGGGTAAGGTAAGTAGGGTGCAGTAACATAAGAGTAAATATTCTCTTCAATACAGGTCTAAAAAACGTCTGCTTTTTGTTGTACACTTGAATGTAGTGTGCACTTCCCTTTAGCCGAAACAACAGCTTCAAAGTTCAGTTTAACAAAGCATCGTCACTGTCATCAAAACTATTGATATTCGCCCTAAAACTCTGTCTCATGATATTTGAGCAAATCCCTTCCATATCAAACAAAACCAGCTGTTGTAGCTTGACCACCGCAAGAGCTGGAACGCATCCAGCGCATCTGAACACAGTTTTAAGCCTGCAGGTCATAAGAACACGCCAAAAACCATCGCAGCATGTAATTCAAACTCCATTTCAACACACTAAATGCAAATTGAAAAGGCTTTTACTGGCTGCCAAACTGCACTGTTTATTTGTAGTCCATTGTTTGACATTGGTACGGTCAGATGATCAGCCACCGCATTGCAAGCTCTGTGAATCTCTGATGAGGTGACCGTAATGGGTTGTATGATTGCATTACGCCTGTATCGGGTCCCATAAAGTGGTGGGTACTTCAAACTGGGTCACACAGCCACCTAGTCAAGGTCAAATACTCGAAGAATTTCACTTTTCATCTGCGTTTACACCAAACACAATCATGGACAGAACCATTTCAAAGGATCGATCTCGAAGGCTGGGAGCAAACCGGTCATTTACATGTCATTTCCATAGGATTATCATCTATATGGAGAAGTGCTGCATATCATTCACGCAACCTTCAAACAGAGAAGAGAGAATCAGACCTAGATATGCTGATGGCCTGACACCAAGAAGGAATGGGACAAAACAAGTCCAATGCCTCCTTGGAATTTCCATAGATAAGACTGTTTACTACATTTGAAATAACTTTGGGGGGAAACCTTTGTGTTTGATTTGGTATTTATTAACATTGTATAATCCAAAAATAATGTGCAAAGTAAAGGCTGTACTGTCAGTGGGGTTGTTAAGGTCTAAATAATTTGAGTTAATTTGACACTATTTTCAGAAATTGTGACTTTGTCTGAAACTTTTGATGAATCAGGGGCAGAAGCACTTAAATTTCTCTTTAAAAAATGAGTATCAGTGAGTGTGCCCATTGTTCAACAAAACTGATGATTGAGCATTTTTATTTTTTTGGAAGAATATGCTTTGGAAAGTTAAGTCTGGAGCCCATCTCAAAAAGGAAAAATATATTTATTTTGGCCATTTAAAGGTCCAATATTATGTCCTATGTAGATTGACTCTTAAGTTCTTTAAGCTATGTGTCAGGATTTGGGTTTTTTGTGTGTTCTGCGCTGTCTTCCCTCTCCCTTCTGCGTCTGTTCCTAGAGCTGGGTGGAGACTCTCGCACCACCTCCACACACCTGCTTCTTCTGCAATCAAGCTGCACCTGTGAGGATAAAAGGATTGAGAACCGGACACTCGGGGTCAGATCGTCTTGTCCTCGTCTGGTATTTTCCACAAGTCGTTCTTCATGTCATGCTCCAGTTCATTTTTCAGTGTATCCACCGTGATTCCACTCCCTGGAACCATTCTGCACCTCCGTCTCTGACCCAGCTCTCCACCACAGTACAAACGCCTCAGCCTCAGATCCAGCTCGTCTCGACCAGTACGAACACTCCAACCTCTGACCCTGCGACCCAAGACTGCTGTTTACCTTCATCCACATTCCTATATCTGTAATAAACTTTGTTCAAACTTTACCCGAGTCTGAATAGTGAATTATTGGTCTACCCTGTCAGTCTTTACGACACTATGTTAGAAATACTGTCATCTCCTCCTGGAAAATGTGTTTTGTTTAATGTGCAGATGGTGGAGAGTAGTACCCCTTTATTATTAGCCTGTCTACATCTCCAACGCTCAAAATGCTCTGTGCCACCCTGTGATGTCATCAAGCAGTAGTTTTCTAGTTAACAGCTCCCTTTGCCTTTTGTTCAGTAGAGATTGTATTGTCACATGACATCACAAGAAGGAACAGAGTGCGTTCTTTGTGAGCGAAGAACTAAACCTACCGCTTTTTTTCTGTTAATAAAACACAATTCATGTTTCTGAGGAGGAAACTAAACACAAAATAGATCAGAAAACTGCATAATATGGGCCCTTTGTGTCAGACCCTGGACCCAAAAGTAGAGCGCTGAGTAAGTAAAATCATTTCCCTGAGCTGTGTTTTTTCTGCGTACTTTCAAAGGTACTGGTACTGTGAAGATGTTTTTTTTTTTTGCCCTACAGGCTACGGTGGACAGGACAGATGTAAGAATGAAAATGGGGAAGAGTGGGGAGCAACATTCAGCAAATTGTTGGAGCGGGAAATCATTTTAACAGCACTGGACGAGGTACAGAAGGACTATAGGACGCTGGACTATCCTGCAGCACTTCTTTGGGTGTTTTAAGCTTTGAACAGGCTTGATCTTTTAACCAATCCTAGCTCAGATTTGTAGAATATGCTCTCTCTGATCTAATTTCCTAATCTAATTCAGGTTGCCCAAGTGAGTTGTCATTCCATTTTTTTCTCAAGTGTAGAAGTTTGATCGGCATTAACGATAAAACCCTGGGAATCGTCCACGGTGCACATAATTCCTTGTTTATTTCTGACCACAATGTCCTTGAGAGCTGCTACATAAGTACATGAATTATGCATGGGTCAGTTGTTCTTATTTCCCCACTCCGGCGCCCTCTCGTATATATCATGGAACTGCCGGCACACACTAAGCACTGATTAATTATTCAGTCTCCACTTCATGTAGTAATGACCATTCATCTTTGCATAGTGCCTTCCTTTCTCGACGCATATCGCAAGTCATTTGTATAAATCCTCTATATTCAATGCATTTTATTGCCTTGTTAGTTTGCGCTAATGAATATATCTAGAGTCAATGGGTTTCTATGCCTAACAAGTTGGGCCATTTGAAGAAGGAGGATGTTATGTTTACTCCTTTTCGGTGCCTGTTTTATCTAAATGGACTCATTTAAGAATAACAAATGTGTCCGCTGTAGTAAGATAATAAGATGATTGGACCCAGGGAATCTTAGGACAGAGGATAGCCTAACTTTTTATGAGTGCAACTAAATATATGTTAACATGTTTCTGTTTGATGGGACAAAACCAAAAGGGTCTAAAGTAACACTAATTCCAGACGTTTGTCCTTTTGTCTTGGGTTTAATCCTAGTTTTATCTTGGTTGTTTTCAGTATAGTCCTAGTTCTGACAGGCTATACTGACCCTGTTTCTGGAGTGAACTCACCCATAATCCTTGTTGAGATGTGGTTTAGTACTTCTTTAGACCTCTGAGTCTGATGATGTCCAAAAAAAATGAACACTGTACATTGAGTTGCGTTAGTTGGTTTAGTTTGGCTTTTAACCTAATCCGTTGACCGTCAGTACATAAAAGTGCTATTAAAGTGTGCGAATAGTGGTAATGGAATGTAAAATGATTGGAAGTGTCTCTCCGATTAGTCTACCCCAGGACAGCTGTGGTTACAATAGTATCTAACCACCACCGAGTGTTAAGCATCCTTCTAAATCATCATTATCAATAAATGTACATCTCATGCAGCAGTTTTTATGTACAGATTTTTGCCACACCTTTTCTCGATAGGAATGGTTTGCTTTGAAAAGAAAGATCCACAGCATGGCATTACACTTAACTGTCTCCAAGGAGAGTAGCAGGTCTCCAGGCCCATGCATTTACCTCGGGTTAGCTTGAACTCAGGCCAATTTACCTGTGGAGATCACTTTGGAGGTGACACAGTAACAAGTAGAACGTTTGAGGGATTTTTGAGCAACCCTGCTATTAAAAAAATGAATGATGACAGATTTAATGCCATGCCAACAAGCTCGGGTAGCAGACTGTCCCACCAGAAAAGTTACATAGTGCCCCTTTAAACTTGTAACATTAAAGTATAGCGAGCTGCAGGTGTCAGTTTGAAATGTGCCATTCCTTCTTAAAGTCATGGTCTCATTGATTTAATGTGACAAACAGCCCACAGGAGCAGCGGGCCCTGGTCATTCTTTACGTTAACTGTTTGCATGTATTGATTGGAGCATAGGGAAGCAGAGGCAATTCAATCCCTGCATTAACACTGTCCCTTACCTGCAGCTGAGCGATGTGGGGGGCTATGAGAAATGGCACTAATAGATCTTTACTGCTGTGCGTTTGAGCCTAAACACAGACACTGCATCATACACTTTGTCCTGGAGTCAACTATGGGTTTTAAAGTTTTCAGTTCTTAGAAACAAAAAGCACTGGGACTCATTTTTTTTATGCAGGATTATGTTATACAGGTCTAGTCTGGTGAAAAGTGATGGTAAATACTGAAAAAGGTTTGCAAATCTGAGAAAGATATATGATCTTCATTTGAATATTTTAATTGGAGGTACACTGAAACGTAGAGAATAGCTGAAAATCTCTTTGAAGTGTTAGACAGAGAGGATAATACATGTATGTAAAGGTGCATTGTGTAACTTTTTTACCTAGTGGATGCTCTGCACATGAATGGAATGTGCCAGAGTAAGGGATTTAATTTATCATCATGGAGACAGGCCAAGTTACAAATCAGATCTGGAAAGGTGAGCAAACGCCTGTTAGTTATTGATAGAAGCACAATGAGTATGTTTAATCCCATCCCATATTATAGAACATTACCAACAAAGACATAAAATCAAGACAACAACAGAACAGAAAAAGAGGGGGTCAGATTAGGTATGGATTATGAATGATGACTAGAGATGTTACACGGATAAAACCACAACCAGCTAGAGCTGCTGTGCAATCACTCTAACTTGAGACTGGTTTTAAAAAGCCCTGCATTTTGATTGGTTCAAAGCATCCTTTGTCCCCGCCCCTTTCTCCCGTTCCTGGCGTTCTTGCTCACCGTCACGTATGAGGATGTTGGTTTTATTTTACACCTTGTCAATGTAAAATACAATATTGATCTGAAATAACTTAATAATTGAAATAGATGCTTTGGCTCGAGGTTCAAAACCTGCAGAACTGAGTCTCTGCTGTGGCCCTGTCTCCTCATAAAAGCATTTCACAAGCCACAGATGTTTTTACAGCGTTTTTTAATGTTGAGATGTAACAAAACTTTCAATTACTTTTTTGTACAAATTGTCGTTGGAAAAATAAACTTTAGGAGCTGTACAGGACAAAAACAACAACAGCTAGAGCTGAGCTGTGTAATAACTCTAAAATGTCAAAGAGTCCCCTGTCCCCGCCCCTTTCTCCCACTAGAACACTCCTGATTACAACTGAAAATGAAGTAAATAAAGTAAAAGTTGATATTAGTTCAAAAATATACAAAAAAACAAAAAGCAAAAATTTAAAGTATTTCATGGAAAAAATCAACGTAAGTAAAGTATTGAAGTAAATAGTTTTTAAAATGTTCTAATAGAGATTACTTGAGGAATGTTCTGGAAAAGAAAGATCTGCGGAACCTTGACAAAAACGTGTCATCAAAATTCCGAGCGCGCTCTGATTGGCCGTTGCCACGGTAGCGTAAAGTTCCGATTAAGACGTGTCATAGGTGTCCCATTATCTTCAACTCCTCACAACTTGTCAGACACCGAAGAGTACACACGCATTTCTCATTTGCTCCAGCCACTTTTATCCAGTTCATTGCCTTTGTCCCGTTCATTGCCTTTTTGCGAAATCAAAGCAATGGCAGCACGACGACAGCACGTTTTAGACGACCAACGAGTGATCTTACAAGGTTTGTGGAAGAAAGTCTGGAAAATGTTCGAACAATCCCAATTTGTAGTGATGGGTCAAGTAGTTGCCAAAGTTGCGGTGTACTCAAGCAAGTACTATCCTAAAAGTAACAGTAAAAATGTAACCGAGTACGCAAAACTACCCATCTCTGGTTGTGATTGTGCTGACATGAGTACTTTTGATAACTGCATATAAACATGTAGTAACAAATAACAATAATATGTATGACATAAAGTATCTACAGGGTCCAGGACTAAACCAGTACTAAACCAGTACTAAACCAGTACTAAACCAGTACTAAACCAGGACTAAACCAAGACTAAACCAGGACTAAACCAGGATTAAACCAGAACTAAACCAAGATTAAACCAAGACTAAACCAGGACTAAACCAGGACTAAACCAAGACTAAACCAGGAGTAAACCAGGACTAAACCAGGACTAAACCAGGACTAAACCAGGATTAAACCAGGACTAAACCAAGACTAAACCAAGACTAACCCAGGACTAAACCAAGACTAAACCAGGACTAAACCAAGACTAAACCAAGACTAAACCAAGACTAAACCAGGACAAAACCAGGACTAAACCAAGACTAAACCAAGACTAAACCAGGACTAAACCAGGACTAAACCAGGATTAAACCAGAACTAAACCAAGGCTAAACCAGGACTAAACCAAGACTAAACCAAGACTAAACCAGGACTAAACCAGGACTTGACCACTTATGTCGGTAAATATTTTGTTCTCTTTAGGATCATTGTATAACATAAGATATATCTGACTTCATTTTTAGGGTCCAGCTCTTTGGTCTCTAGTCTTTTTAAGACAAAACCAAGTGATTTCCAAAGTCGCAAAAGGAAATCCAGCGATGCAGCGATTTGGGATGAATTTCAGCCCAAAAAATCTCGTTCTCAAAAGTCGACTCTTTGGTCAGGAGACGAGACGCTGCAGAGGAGAGAGGACCCTGCGGAAGGTACTGCTGAAAATATATCACACAAAATACTGCATTTTTTCAAGTATACTTCCATGTACTGCAGTTTATCATTGTAACATAAGTAATAATTGACTTTGTCTTTTCAGGCTGTAGTAGTCCAATCACTCACAGCTTTGATTGTGAACCCAGCGCTCGCAAAACTACAAAAGGAAACTCAGCGACGACGTAGAGTCAGGCTCTGAAATAGAGCCCAAAAATCTCGTCCTGAGAAACCTCCAAGAACAGACTCAGAACACGAGAACGCCTTGAAGAAGAAGAGAGAGAGGAGAGAGAGGAGGAGAAGGGTGAAAAAAAGCCCTGAGGAGAGTGACTAAAGATACAGGTACACCACAGGCTAAATACACAGATGTGTATTTAGATGTATACAGTAAAATATCACTAGACCAGGATCAAAAGAAGTACACATAGGACTAAAGTTGGACTAAACCAAGACTAAATCAGGTCTAAACCTAAGTGAAAACTAAACCAGGACTAGAACAAAATATAAATCTAGGACCAAACCAGGACTGAAAGCAATAAACCAGCCCATAGCTACAACTAAACCAATACTGCTGTTGTGTTCTTGGGCAAGACACTTCTCTTCCTTGTGTGCGTGTCAATGAGTGTCATTAAACGATGATCAAAACTAATAATATATGTATTTTTTTCTGTCAGATGCGACCCGATTTTGAGCTGAAATACGAGCAGCATGAGGAGCTCGGAGAAGGCGGATTTGGGTCTGTGTTTGCTGGTGTCCGGATATCAGACCAACAACCTGTAAGATATACGGTTTTCATCATTTATAAAACTTAATAATTAATATACGAAACAATTATTTTGTGCAGTAAGTCATTTTTCAGGGTTCACAGTATACCCTGTCTCCATGGAGATGTTGTTATTGTTTTTCCTGGAGACCAAAATTTCAGAATATTTCAAAGACAAATATGATGAATTTATTGATAATTTCACATTTTCAGTTCACTTCAGTATTTAATGATGTTCTAATGTTCTTTTTTCAGGTGGCCATTAAAACACATCAAGAGAGAGAAAGCACACTTTTCTACTTTGGTAAGTGAAATACTTAGTTTTTCATATTTTTATCATTATTGTTTTGCAGTATCTTTTATGGATTCTGAAATTGTAGTAGAATAAAACTCATAGGATTTAGATATTGCGATACTTGCCATAGTATTCCTTCGTGTCGGGTTGAACAAAATCAGTGGGCAGCGCCCATCAGTTTTTTACTCTGCATTTACCTCTGTTTGATTGTGTAATAATCTGTTTTGTTCCATTTTCATTTTCAGCTCTATAAAAACTATGAGTACAAGGTCCCCACTGAGGTCGTCCTAATGACCAAAGCCGCTCCAGACCACCGCTCGGTCGGACTGAATCCCTCCGTGAGTCTCCTGAACTGGTACAACCTGGATGAAGAGCAGGAGGTAGTTCTGGTCATGGAGAGACCGACCCCGTCCCAAAAAGACTGTTTGACTACTGTGTGAAAAAATGCACCACTGCCAGAAGATCAGGCCAAGGTACGAAAAAAGGCGATTATGTAAAAAACAATGCAAAAAAAAATGACAAAAACACGAACATATGTTTAAATATTTAGCAATCCGTGGGTACATTTACATGGCTGGTAAATACATAACTTGAATAATCAGTTGTTGTATTTTCAAGACAAACTACACTCAGTTTTAAAATATCTCTTTGGGTGTTTTGTTTCATTGTTATCTTTGTCACATTCGTTTGGTCTTTGTTTTTCTGCACATCTTCAGAGTTGAAGATGTGGCTTGAAGAATAATGGCAAGACACCAAAAGGTATTTGTTTATTTCTTTTCATTTTTGCATTTATTTGTAGCTGCGATATCTTGGAAAAGGTGAGAAATTACATGGATGTTTTAAAATCTAAGTCATTGTTTCGCAAACTGTGGTACAAGAGTTTCAGGTGGTACATAAGACCCTCTGCAGTTGTTGTTTAAATTTGAATTCATTTTATTCTTATTTTGTCCTCCGTTGGGTTATTCCTATAGTTGAACTTTAGAATAACTCGAGTCATGTTTTAACTGTATGATCATTGTTAGACTTACAGTTTAGGCCTCATTTTGTCCCTTTCGGCTGGTGGTACTCAGGCGAATACTTTTTAGGTGGTATTTTGTGTGAAAGGTTTGAGATAGACACTAGCTATAACTTGTAATGTTACTTGGTTCTCACAGGTGCTGATGAAGCAGGTTGTGGATGCTCTGGCGGACCTTCACTCCAAAGGGGTTTTCCATAGAGATATTAAATTGGAAAACCTCCTGGTCCAAGACACGGAGTCCGGTCTCAGGATCCGGATCATAGACTTTGGCTGTGGCTGCCACGTCCAATCAGAGCCTTACTACACATACAAAGGTAATACCTCCCAACAACGTCGTAGTAGTAATAGTAGTAGTAGCAGTAGTATGTGAAATCTATCAAACCTACTGACTTATTTTCATGTGTTTCTCCTTGTATTTCAGGGACAATACAAAGTGCACCTCCAGAGGCCTTCCTCTCTAACGGTTACCACGCTGGTCCTGCCTCAGTGTGGCAATCTGGGGCGCTACTGTATGAATTAGTGCGCTCTGTTGACGACCTGCAGTTCACCACCGAGAACTTCATGGAGGGAAAACTAAGTGAACCGAGCGGCCTGTCACAAGGTGAGCAGAAGAATAAGTTTATCATATGATTTAGGCTTTAGTGTTAAAGCAAATAGACACACAAAACATTAAAAGTGCACTGTGTTCCTTAATGTTCCTTGCATAAGGGGACACCACCAGATCAAGTTACAAGTCAGATCTGTGGAGTGGTGACACAGTAACAATGCATGTTTTTCACCATATTTTAGAGCGACAAATCCACATGTAATTGAATAAATAAAAGTTATATGCCATACTGTGGAACATTGGAAAAGACAGATTACACAGTTCACCTTTAAACAATGTACAACTGAT
This sequence comes from Periophthalmus modestus, assembly GCA_019594935.1. NCBI lineage: Eukaryota > Metazoa > Chordata > Actinopteri > Gobiiformes > Gobiidae > Periophthalmus > Periophthalmus modestus. The sequence continues at coordinate 7,050 of JAIEZT010000349.1, read as the reverse complement.
AGTATTTGTACAGAAGGGCCAATATAATTTGGAAAATGTAAATTTCATAGAAACAGATCTCACATCTTTAATACTGTCAATATAAGTTTTTGTCACTTGTGAACTTAACTCACTCTAAAATGTGTCTTGTTTGTTTTTGCAGAGTGCTGTGACTTCCTCCAGGCCTGTCTTGCACTGTACCCAAATCAAAGAATAAGTTTGGACCAGCTGAGCCACCATCCCTGGTTCAACGTGGTTTAAAAGACATTAGTGCCTCGTTTCCAACCAGGAGGGAGGTACAAGGGGAGGCTTCAGAGATTGGTCTTTGTCTGGACAAAGCGTCAGATGTTTCTCAACGCTATTTCTGCAACTGTATTGAAAGCTGTGAGCTGCACGGCTGAATGGACACTTTGACCTTTGATCTGGTACTTCTATACTGCCATGATCAGGTGCCACACTGCAGCACCAACCCTCAGACCTGCACAGCCACTCTGAGACAATCTTTTCTGCAACTGTTAATGCCTCTCATTAAGAACTGAATAAGCTTCTATTTAATTTATGTGTGCAATAATTTTGTTCTGCGCACAATATTCTTCTTTTAAAGCATTAAATAAGCATTATTTTAATAAACATTTATTACCGCAAATGTGTTGTTCTGTCCAATTTCATGAAATAGACTGCAATGTAAAAAGGGAATATGCACAATCATATCAAGTACATCACCTATCAAGCTAGAGGCACTGGACATTAAGTATATGATTTATTTCATATAAAATAATAATCCACTGGTGTCATTGAATTCAATTAAATTTATTTTTGTAAAGCCCAAAATCACAACAGCAGTCGCCTCTTAGGGCTGAACATGGGAGTTGATTAACCAACAGAATTAGAAAATCAACAATGAAACAGAAACAGACAAGGCAAATTGATCAACAGAAAACAAGCAATGGATAACTGTCCTTAGACCCTCCTTCTCGGCAAGGAAAAACTCCAAAAACCCAGTGAGAAAAGTTCATTATGTCATAGATTATAACTACAAGACAGATGTGTTTTCTTTATAGTGGCCTATGTGCGATGTCAAGGTCACGCTGAGCAGGTGAGATGTAAATGGTAAAGGCAGTTTTCAGGATCTTCTCTTTCAGAGATTTTTTTTTTTTTTTTTTTTTTTTTTTAATGTAATTTGCTGCATTTTGGTGAGTTTTAGGCTTTTTTAAAACCCAGCAGCTCTTTTTACTGTGATGATGCCACTGACAGTCTATTAGATATTCAATATTTACATATTTAATAATCCAGCAAAGCAAAGGCTGGAGACATTTTCAAGGGCAAGATCGGTATTTTAGAAGACATTTTTCATACGTCTGGAAAACAGCCCGATAGTTTTCGAGATTCATTCAGGTCTGTGGAGAGGCAAGCCAATGCAGTCAAGACACTTTCCACAAAGAATTTTTAATTAATAAAAAAAAAAACCTGATGCAATAAATGCCCTGGCAGCACTACAACACTGGGTCTGTTTAACACTGTAAAGACACAGAATGACAAAAATGTGAAGTCATTTTGCATCTCAAACACAAACATCATGTAGGTTAAAAAGAGAGTGGCAAACTTCACATCAAAACACCGAGATCAGCCATTTGAAATCACCATGATCAGCTCTGGAGCAGTGTCCTGTGTTATGTTTGCACAGACTAGAACTTCTCTAATTTTTGTGGCATGGCTAGGACATAGGCTGCCTGAAAAGATCAGGTATTTTTTTGTATTCCTGTCAGTGTCTTGATGAATATCTGGATGTCATAACATTATATCCGTTAGTAAATACATTTTAATATAGTTTATTAAGATGGTTCAAGCACAACTATTCCATGGCCAGCACAAACCACACACTTTGACAGAACTATACAAAGATGAGCAGGTTTGATTGACAGGCAGATTAACCAATCAGACAAAAGCATGGTCAGTTGTGTTAAAATAAACAAATAAAAAACAACACAGAGGACTGAGAAACAGTGAAGATTTCAGCACCAAACCCTTATGTATCTCAGCTCAGAGAAGTTCTACGTTTTTGTTCTGAATGACATGAGAATTCTTGAGAGGAGACGTCTTCCGCATTTGAGAGACACGTGATACAAACCAGCAGCTGTGGTTAAACCTTCCTGAGTTAGGATGGTGGTTATAAAACAAGTGTCACTTTCTGGGTCAGATTAGGGTTAGTTCAGATTATTATTAAAAGTGTGGATATGAATGATGTATAGAGCTGTACCAGGACAAAACCACAACCAGCTAGGGCTGTGAAATAACTAACCGGTCCTGAATGGAATTAGAACACAAAGAACACAAATGATTACCACCAAAAATACTATAATAACAACTACATACAACAAGTGGTATATAATCAGTGATGGAAGTACTTCATTTGTCATTTAGATACCGAGGTAAAAAAATACTCAAGTAAAAATATAAAGGTAATCTATTTAAGTAAAAGTAATAAAGTGTGTGTTGGATTTTAATTGGTATGTTTTTGTTTGCTCAAATTATGAACGTGTTAAAAATAAACCCCTCAGCCTTTTGAACTATACAAAGACAAGTGAGTCTGGAATTGTATCCAGTCAAAACAAACATGGCAGTTTATGAGTACCGTATTTTCCGGACTGCAGAGCGCACCTGATTAAAAACACGCATGCTTTAATTTTAGGGGAAAAAAAATTGTACAAGCCGCACTGCACCATAAGCAGTCTCAGGGTGCTGGATTTGGGGATGGAAACCCTCCTGCATGGTCAGGGGCGTTTGGGTCTTAACAACTGTGGTCTGTATCTCCTCCTTTGGCCAGCTGATTACTAGCAGATCGTAGCTGTTTATTGCTTGGGTCTTATTTTTGCCATTGAGCTGACTTTACCTTACCTCTTCTGAGGTATTTGGCCGTGGCTGCTTTCCTTGTTTCTTCTTCAAGGTTGCCATTTGCTGTTTCCAAGGTACTTGTAACTGTCCTCAGTGTCTACTATTGTTCCTTGTGGGAGTGAGACCCCTTCTGTTGTGGACTACCTTCCCTCTCTGTCACCACAGAGCCTTCATTGCAAACTCAATGAGGTTGTGTGTGTGTATATATATATGTGTGTATATATATATGTATATATATATATACTGTGTATATTATATATATATATATAATATATATATATATGTGTGTGTGTGTGTGTGTGTGTGTATATATATATAATATATATATATATAGATATATATATATACATATATATATATATAAATATATATACTATATATATATATATATATATAATATAGTATAATATATATATATATATATATATATATATATTATTATATATATATAATAAATAAATGTATGTTTGTTATTAAACTAGCAGCTCTTTCACATTTTCCATTTTTAGCTTTTACAGAAGAAAAAGAGTAAAATTCAGTTTACATTTGGGTCTGACAATGACCAGGCCAAATAGGAAGAGGAGAGAAAATGCGGCTTTAGTGGAGCTGCTGTTTCCAGACAATGGGAGCTTCCCAGTCTTCGGAGTAAGTTCAATACATTGTTGACTGCACATGAGGGAGGGTTTGGGATGAGGATAGTTTGGTAAAAGTTCATTCTGTCTTCAGTTCTAAGTATACAATTAGCTATACATTTTTGTCAGACAGGCAAAATTTGTTTACCTCTTTACTGTATCTGGAGAAGGTGTCAGGCACTTCTGAGGAAGGCTACAGGAAGTAGCCGAAACATGTAAAGCAGGTAAAAACAAACGGTCCTGTCTGACAAACAGAATGGCTAATTCTAAGAGATAGGGATAGTTTATTGTGTCCATGAGCTGTGTCAGGAGTGTCCCAGTGCAGAGTAGTGACGACAGCAGCTAACCACACACTAAATCTTATCAGAGTGTGCCTCCCAGCCCTGCTCGCACTTTCTTCAATAAGAGACCAGCCAAAAATAGCTTGCGCTCCATGACAATTCCCTCAACGAACATTCCAGTATTTCAACTCAGACTCCACACTCTGGAAAACATAGAGGTTTGAACATAAACTGGACAATGATTTCAGTTTGAGGTTGACCTGATGTTTTTTGTCCCGAACAGCTGATGGACTTTTGGCCCGATAATATTGATTTTTTGTAATTTTTTCTGCCAAAGATCTAACATGAATTCTATGTCCATACAGTTTACTGATTTGCACCTGAGAGTAATAGGGAAAATAAACAGTTCATAGTGTCGTAATGTGGGGTGTGAGGCGGACCAAAAGATGCGGAACTCGGGGGCGGCAGTTTTACTGGTGTTTATTGACAGAACAGACAAGACAAGCAAGTGACGGACATACGAGGAGCTGGGTGCAGGGGGTGGGCGGGTCAGGGGTCCAGAGGTGCAGAGAACAAACGAGACAGGAACACAGCCGGTACCGGGGGAGACAGGGTCGGGACGGGAGTCCAGGGCAGTGCAGGGAGCTGAACCGGGAACACGAGCAGGAACACAGGCAGGACACGAGCAGGACAACAGGCAGAAACGAACAGGGAAAACAGCAGATAGACGTGCGGTGAGTCGAGCAGACGATCTGGCACCGAGAGGAGTGTCCTGGCTCCCCTTATCCTCCCACAGGGGCAGAGCAGACACAGGAGGAAGGAGCAGGCAGGGATCATGACACATAGTTAAGATTTTTGGCATCCATGGACCGCTATGTTTAACATTTAGTGCACTATCCCTTCTGAATACAGTGAGATCACCCCTCAAGCATATGACCAAACCAAAAAACCAACCAAAAAATCAGTGTAAAAAATTCAATCTAAAAGTGTGTGAATGTTACTTTTACACTGTATTGTTTGACAGTAGCTCTGTGAGGTGTGCGGCCAGGTGTTGATGTACCCCCCCAAAAAAAAAACCAAACTGAGCCATAAGGAGCAGAGCAGCAGCGGTTTATTACTCTGTGTTTTGGGAGTGCAGACACAGGGAGGGGCTGTTCTGTAATTGTTTGCCCCCTGGTGCCCTCTCTGCTCTGTCACTACAGGCTGAGGATCACCCAAGGTGAAGTGAAGTAGGGAGGTTCAATCAAATGGCTTCTCTGCACTGACGGTCAGGTGGCTGTGTGGGCTGAGATTCTGCACTGGGGCTTTCTAAATTCATTAAGACCAACCAATTTAAAAAACGGTTCGTGCTTAGAAAGATCCTGATGAGGTCAAGAGTGTTGACTTCTAGTTTGATGAGAAGTTAGTTAATTTTAAAATGTTTGAAGACATAGCCAAAGTCCAGCAGGCATAGGGGATTCAAATATGTAACATGATATTAAGGGTATCAAGGCTCCAGTTAGTACCAAGTGGCAGGAGTCAGGCATCTAAAACAGTTGCACTCCCCAGAGATGAGTGAAACAGTGAACAAGATGTGAAAAAAGAATGAACAAAACTACAGGTGAACTGAATAGTGAATGTTTTTGACAGAAAAGTAGGAGGAAAGGAGAAGATAGGGCCAGGATACCATACTTCCCTCAGTTATGCTCCTAAGGGCAGCTTAACTAAAACAACTGTAGGTTTTATTTCTGCTCCTAACCGGACTAGCCATAAGTTAAATTCAAAGAGGAACGTTTAAGCCTGCTCTCAAAATTGGAACCTCTTCTAACATGGGCAGGGGGCTGATCCATATGACAGGAGTAAGTGAAAGCTCTCCCTCCTACTGTGCTTTTAGAACACTTAGGAACCACCATTCCAACAAGATGAGAGTTTTTAGAGTTTTTTGGCATACGACTAGTAAGGGAATTCGTGAATAATCCAGCCTTAAATAGTAACAAATGCATGTATAAGTCTTTCAGCATCACACTATCTTCAGCAAGAGTTTTTCTGATTTTTTCTTTTTTTTTTATATTTAGGTGGAAAAGGCTGTTCTACAGGCTTGTTTTATATGGGATATGACTGAGAGCTCTTGGGTCCTTAGCTGGAGGGCTACACTGATACCGTCCAGTGTGACTACCTGGTACAGATAGAGAGTCTCTCTGGTCTTTTGGGGTCTAACAATGGCCTTTGTTTTGTTGTTTTTTTGAGGTAAAAGTAGAAAATGATGATTCACACAGGCCCTAAGTTTGTCTACTCATTCAGTTTCATTAATAAGTAAATCTGTGTGTCATCAGCATAGCAAGTGGATGTTCATGCCACTGTTTTCGGATGATTATGATGCTACCTAACATTATAAAGTGTGAACAGGATTGAAAGCAAAGCATCAGAACCTGTGGCACACTGTATTCTACCTTAGCACACTGCGAATGGAGCTCTTATTATTTTTTAGTAACAAATTCCTGGTACCTGTCCATAAATAGGATTTAAAGCAGCAGCTGAGGGCTGCCCACTCTGCCCCTCTGACACCTATGTCAACATTCTGCCGAACGCAGGAGGTGAATGTTTGTGGTCAATGATTGTCAAAAAGCTGCACTGATGTTCAATTAGAAACCTGGACTGAATACCAGTCCATGAATGATAGGCTAATAACAAGTACATTTGTGACCTGTTTGTAGTAGTTTCCTGTTTCTGTGCGTGGTGGCCTGACAATCCTATGACAACGAACGGTCAAATAATTATTAGCCTGCCGGTGGCAACAAAGCTGGCTTAACTACCTTTTTTCTAGATTTTTTAGATAACAGGAAGATATAATATGGGTCCATGGTGTTGGCTAATAGAATCAGGCTCAAATGTTTATTTGGTTTTTTTTCATGAACGCGGTTTAATCACGGCAAGATAAGGATTAAGGATAGGATCTATAATTAAGGGAGAAGCGTTCTTTGAGGAGTCTGCTGGGAATAGGGTCTAACATTACAATGATGTTTTTGAAGACCATAACGGCTGAAGTTACCCTTGCTGCTGGGTCGACCAGCAGTAAACCTGATCTAGCATCTCTGTATTTATATTTGGAGAATCAGTTTTACAGCCTGGGCTTGCGCAGTATGGTAGAAATAATTTGATTTTAATGTATCTAAAGAGTTAATGAAAAAACAAAATGAGTACCTTTGAACCTCACTGAAAATAGACCACTTTGGACTAATGGGTATGACTTCATCAAAATACGAATATTCAACCAGCATCTAAGGTTT
>JAIEZT010000348.1:0-61623 GCA_019594935.1 Periophthalmus modestus | reverse complement strand
AGATTAAAGGTTGCTAGCTTTGCTACTTGAATGCCCAGCAAAAAAACTTTGCCTGGTCTTTGATCGGACTTCGGTGAAAAAATATTTGGGGTCCCCACCCATATTAAACACTCAGCGCCCACTATCCTTTTTCTTTTCTTTGATAGCTATTTTTTGCAGAAGAGAATACGGGAGTAATACAAGGTTGATGTAGCTGAAGTGCGCCATAATTTGGTCACGTTCGGCGGGTTGGATTAATAAGCCCAACCCATAGACCATAGACATAACCGCATAGACTGTTATTATATAATGGACAGAGCTAACCGGCTAGCTGCTGCATTCCAAGTAGGACGTGAGCATGGGCAAGCTTAAGGCTCCATCGACTCTGGCTCCAATTCCACTTAACATTAGAAAAACTGTGGCCCCTCTCTCTGTAAACTGCTGCTTTCAGACTCATCATTTTTGGTCTTAAAATATTCGTATTAACCGCGCTCTACATGATCCTGTTTTTTTATTTCACTATTGTGTGTTGTAAATCAAAATATGAACATTAATAACAACTTCTCGGTGACTTCTTTCCCCAGGGGCCTCTCTTGCTAGCGTTGCTAAGCATCCGTGACCTGCTAAACCAGCAATGCGGGCGGGGGAAGGTGCATTGCCTTCATCAGCCGTGCTCTGGATTGGCTCTTTGGTTGCTATGATACTCGCAGCTGAAATTCCGAATATGGAACTCGGCTCCAAATTGACCCCCATAAACTGCTAACCTCCATGAGCTTCATTTGACTGGAGCCCATACTATAGCCTGTTATAAAAAGTGGACTAAGTGTGAGTGTGACGTCACCCACAGCATTCGCTCCAGTCAAATGAAGCTCATTGAGGCTAGCAGTTACAGGTCACCTTGGGAGAGAAGTCAGCTGATTTGTCTCTTATTAATCTTGAGTTATGGACACACAAGTGAAATAAAAACACCAGGATCATGGAGACCGGTTAATACGAACATTTAAAGACCAAAATGATGAGTCCTGACAGCAGCAGTTACAGAGAGAGGGGCCACAGTTTTCAGAGTCGATGGAGGTGGAAATGCGTCTATGATCACTTCCTATATGGAACGCGGCAGCTAGCAGGTTAGCTCTGTCCATTTATATATACAGTCTATGAGCTGAACTCTACGGGTGACGCCACCCTCCTTAGTTCACTTCTTTTTACAGTCCTTTGAGCCAGAGCCAAAAAAATATGAGTGGTAAACTGCTCATAAATATTAGAGACATGATCCTTCGTTATCCCAAAGCATACTTTTCAATTATTTCTATTGTAGCCGATATTGGGATTTTTTTTTATTATTTTATATTACATTTTAATTGCCTGCCCCGCCTCCTAAAGCCCTGCCTCATGTCAATTTAAAAAACGCTTTCAGAAGCCTGCCTCTAAATAACTGCACGTATGCATATTCTGTTAAACCTGATGTGCAGCTCTGTTTGTATTCACGTGTTTTACCTCTCATAAGCTGCACATATGAATTATACTCCGTTTTATTAGAGCCTTATGCATTTTTATGGACGTTACCGCTCCTGAGAGTCTTTGGTGACCATTCTTCATATTCTATTGTATAAAATATCTTATTCGTGTATTTCTGAGCAAGTGAAAATAAATAAATGGGCTAAAAACAAAACTAAAATGGCGCTGCGTGTGCGTCTTTGGGCAGGACAATTATTATTATTGTTAACAATTATTGCTGTATGCGCCGCCAACCTCACTGTTAGCGTTGAAGCCCTATTGGCTGAAAAACTCAAATTATGAGATTTCCAGCCATATGAAAACATGGATGAAAAAATGAGTGCATAATAAACAGAACTGAAGGGTCCAAAGTTGGGGCAGATACCTCCAACATGCGCTGTCGATCGGCAGGGGTGGTGCTGACCATGTGCACGTTGGGTGTGGAGGTGGAGCGTTGCCTCTGAGAGAGAGTGCCCCCTGGAGATGCATAGGATGTGTTGTAGTTGAAGGCGTGAGGCGTGGAGTATCTGTGAGCTGAGCTGTACGAGTAAAACAAACATGAAATACAATGTTTATACCAAGGCTCTTCAGTTTGTTTTCATCCAAATGTTCTGCTTTATGTTGACACAGACTATATTTAGAACATGTGGGTGTGGAGTTATTTTTCTCTCGAGTAATTTTAACATTACATTTGTATTTGTTTACAGAATTATATGGCATATTGCTTCAGCACAGTTAAATGTTAAGAAATAATAACATGACTCAAACGCAGTACCTGGAGATGTGGGATAGGCCTCTACTTTGACACTGTTTAAATCCAGGCTCCGAACGGTTCTGTTTAGCTGTGCATATGACTGAAAGGGTTTGATTTTTATGATGATTATTTGCTTTGATTTGTTGTATTGTGATTTTAATGTCTTTCTTATTGCTATAAAGCACTTTGAATTTGTGTTCCAATTGAGCTGCACAAATAAACTTGCCTTGCCTACTTCAACAGACTACAGCGGCACAGGCGACCCTTATTTTAATGAAGATATTTCTGAAGCTGAACTGTCACTTTTTCCATTAAAAACAAGACTAATACAAATAAATACAAACATTAGGCTGTGTTACTGCGTCACAGTGGTGGAAGGTAACAAAGTACAAGTAGCAAAGTACTGGACTTAAATAAAGTACACATACTTAAAAAATTCTACTTTAGTACATTTTATAGTGGATACTTTTTACTTTTACTTCACTACATTTGAGAGCAGTATCTGTACTTTCTACTCTGCTGCATTTTTGAACAGAACTGAAAAGTAAAAAGTACTTTTCATATGATTTGAGGGGTTATTTTTACCATGTTCGTGGAAACATCCTGACTAAAGTTGAGTTCAAGCTTCAGCTTTGAGCAAACAAAAATAAATACACAAAATTCATAAGAAAACACATTGTAAAAGTTGAACATAATATATCTCACTGTAAATCAATATGAATACTGTATAAACTTTAATAAATGAACAAACACTAGTGTGAAATACTTTTACTTTTACTCTTAAAGTATGTTTTTAAACAGGTACTTAAATACTTTTACTTAAGTAGATTTTTTCATGTGATACTTTTACTTGAGTAACTTTTCCCTCTGTACCTGTACTTTTACTTAAGTAAGTACACAACTGTGTACTTCATCCACCACTGCTGCGTCATTATAAATAAAACTGAGATACTTTTCCCTATTACTAGTACGCACATGTCACGAAGATCATAAATTTCCCAACAAACCACAAACATAAAACTCTTGAAAACAAATCAAATCCACAACTGGCAAAGCAAAAGTATATTTCAAACTATTTGCTCTGCTTGATACTTGGTTTGAGCCATTACAGCGACCCAAAGTGCTTTTTAAAACCATTTTAAAGTGCATCTGAAACAACAGAGCCTATTCACCGCGGCAATTACATCAGCCTTGGAAATATAAGCTCCCATAAAGCACAGAAGGTGATTAAGAATGAGAATTAAAGTTGTTGAGTGAAATTGGGCAGATAATAATAAGGGCTGGAATAAGAAGCTTGAAGACTAATGTGGAAAATATATGTTCAAAATGTAAACAAAAATAAAAACTGAAAACTAGCCAACCTCGGAAACCTTGTTAAAGATTCCCTCATTCTCCGAAACGTCATTGGGGGAAGAGATGGAGCACTGCCTTCTCCAGGTGTTGGACATAACCTGAAAAACAAAATATTCAAAAGATGGTTACCAATTATAGAATGTTTAAAAGTTTAGTTTTAATTTAGTTTAACCTTTATTTGTAAGGGGCCGTGTACGAATTCACTAATCTTAACAAAAGAAAAGATGATTTGTACCAAATTTAGCTATTACTACTTTCCATCTGCAGCCCCTGGGCAGGTGAACGCGCATTAAAGGACTCATATTACACGATTTTCTGATCTGTGTTCTAATGTTGTTTCCTCATCACAAACAGATCTGGAGTCTGGAGTTCATTCACACATGTTTAACACACAAACCCTGAATATTTAGGCTGAATTCTTATCTCACACCTTGTGATGTCATGATGGCAATACAGGAAGTGCTTCACTGTGTTTTAAACTCCATACACCTTCACTAAAATAATTTGGATGACTTCAGCTTTGGATTTGCGAATCTCCAGTGAACTAAAGGTAAAAGGAGCAGTTAACTTGAAAATTACAACTTCATGAGATCACAAGGTGGAGCAGAGCATTTTGAGCTTTGAAGATGTAGACAAACTAATAATAAAGCGTTACTCAGACATGTGTGAATGAAGCAAAACACAACTCCAAGTGTGTTTTTGAGGACATAACAATATTATAACATGGCCTAGAGCTCATAAGAGTCAGTTTTGCCTAATATAGGACCTTAAAAATGTATCACAGGGATGCTTTGGAGATGTAGACAGAGACAGACTAATAATAAAGGCATAAAAAATATGTGTGAATGAAACAAAACACAACTCCAAGTATGTTTTTGAGGAGGTAAAAACAGAGCTTACAGCTCCCAGGAGTCCATTTTGTGTAATATAAGACCTTTTAATATACACATTTATTACAATTACATTATAAGACTAAGTTCATCATTAACTTTACTTATAAAATAACTTAAGATGTTAGATAAGCTTTTAAGATTTCAAGGCCATGTGAAGTCCAATTATAGTGCTTTTTTTACTAAATTAGGACGAAGCTGAAACAAGTGGAAAAGTTCTATTTACAGTGAGTGACAGGACAAAGGAGTAGAGGTATTGAAATTGGTCCTGCCCACTTTTGCCTCTTTGTGGTGGCACTTCCCGTTAAGCGAGAATCCCATTCGCTTAAAGGGTACATATTGCGCTGTTTTCTGAACTATGTTATAATGTTGTTTCCTCATCACAGACAGACCTGGACTTGTGTTTTGTTTCATTCACACATGTTTAACACTCAAACCCTGTATATTTAAGCTGAGTTCTTCTCTCCAACTGAAAACACTCTGTTCCACCTTGTGATGTCATGTGGCAATACAGGAAGTCCTCCACTGTGTTTTTAAACTCCATACACCTTCACTAAAATCATTTGGATTATCTCAGCCCTGAAATAGCCAATCTCTAATGAACAAAAGGTAATAACTAATAACAAAGAGTTACTCAAACATGTGTGAATGAAACAAAACACAACTCCAGGTATGTTTTTGAGGATGTAATAACATTATAACATGGCTTAAACCTCACAAGAGTCTATTTTGAGTAAGTTTAGCCTTTAAAACAACTTTGTAATCCCTGTAGAACTTATGCACTGTCAAGATCTGTTAAATCCCATATGACTTCCAGAATAAGGTGAATTATGGTGAGACACTTACAAGAGTTGTCTTATGTTGCTCCAGTCGACACACATCGTTGGGACTTTGGTGCTGCAGTGTTCGTGAAATTTGTAGCCACAGGTTTGGCAACGAAAGCCATTAATGAGGAACTTCTGGCAAATGTCACAAAAGGCTAACTTCAAATACGTCTTACGAACCTGCCAAAAAAATACATGAGAGAGTTAAAGGCACTATTCACCCCACTGGATGGGTCTACCACATGCTCGTCTCCATAGAGATGTTATTGCTTTGCCTGGTATGTTCCACAGTAAGGAATTAAACGTATTCATGTCCAATTCACAGGTCTGATCTGTGGAGAGGCAAGCCCCCACTGACTATAAGAACGCATGTTGTTCAAGGCATTTTTGAGCAATAAAACACTTAATCAAAAACTGCTAGATGAATATGTTAAAGTGCCCATAGTACACTATTCTCCAATCTATGTTCTAATGTTGTTTCCTCATCACAAACAGACCTGGAGTTGTGTTTTGTTTCATTCACACATTTAACAAACAAACCTTGCATATTTAGAGTTCTTCCACTCTCTTCCACCTTGTGATGTCATGAGGTAAATACAGGAAGTGCTCCACTTTGCTTTTAAAACTCCCTGAACCTTCACTAGAATCATTAGGATGATTTCAAAACTGGAATTGCCAATTGCTACTAAACTAAGGGTAAAACGTAGTTGTTGAAAACTACGGCTTCATGACATCACAAGGTGGAACAGAGCATTTTGAGCTTTGGACATGTAGATGGAACTAGTAAGGGTTACTCAAACGTGTGTATGAAACAAAACAACTCCAGGTATGCTTTTGAGGAAGTAAAAGCATTATGACATGGCTTAAAGCTCACAAGAGTCACTTTTGTGTAATATAGGACATTTAAAATGCCATGCTGTGGAACATTCAAGGCCAAAACAATAACAGTTGCAAGTGGTTACATAGTGTAATTTTCAATAAAAGTACTGTGGCTTGGTTTGTGTTGTGAATCATGATGTGGATACTTACAAAATTATGAGTTGTCAAGGGCACATGATCTAAAACTTCCACAAGGAGCTCTTCGCCGATTAAAGAGGTGGAGTCAGTGTTCCAGTCCATTCTGAGCTTTTTACTGTAGAAGAAGAGGAAAAAAAACAATGCAAAGTGGGTGTCATTTACATACAGACACGTAGACCATTTGAGGTCGCACACTTCACTGTTTCCGCTCACCTTCCCTGCGCTGGATGTAATTTAAACACAGCACAGCACTGGGGCTGGAGACCTCTGACCTTTAAGGCTTTAATCAGGCAACTGTGCAAAAAGTCATACCCGGTCGCACATTTACCTGTGAAAACAAAACACTCACTTTAGTCCAGGGCCAACAGTTACAGGGCCCATGTTACACTATTCTCTGATCCATGTTATAATGTTGTTTTCTCATCACAAACAGACCTGGAGTTGTGTTTTGTTTCATTCACACATGTTTAACACACAAACCCTGCATATTTAGGCTGAATTCTTCTCTCAAACTGAAAACGCTCTGTTCCACCTTGTGATGTCATGTGATAATACACCTTCACTAGAATCATTTAGATGATTTCACTCCTGGGAATGTCCAATCTCTTCTGAACTAAGGGTAAAATGAGCTGTTAACCTGAAAACTACCACTTCATGAGTGGTGGACAGAGCATTTTGAGGTTTGGAGATGTGGAGACTAATAAAGTGTTATACAACCTGTGTGAATGAAATAAGACACAACTCCAGGTATGTCTTTGAGGAGGTAACAGAATTATAAAATGGGTTAAAGCTCACAAGAGTCAATTTTGAGGGATATTTGAGGGATATTTAAACCAAAGGAGAATAGAAAGGCTAAAATATAGTATTTTTTTTATGTTTTTATTTGTTTTTGATTTGCAGTTATCAACTGAGGATAATTATGGGGCCCAATTCAATTCAACTTTATTTCTATAGCACACAAATGTATAGATAATATGATACATAGGAAAAGACCAATAAAACACCCAAGATATCCTGTTTAGCTACTGTTAAATGCCAGGGAGGAGAGGTGTGTTTTCAGTCTATTCTTGAACTGCATGAAAGACTGAGAGGATCTGATAGTCAGGGAGTGCTGCCACAGAAAAAACACATACAGTAAATCTAAACGTTTAACAGATGTCGAAAAATACAATATAAAAATGATCAGTTTCATAATTTGTGGATTTTGCTTTGCTTCCCAACATTAAGTATGAGTTATATACAGATAGAGCTGGGCAATAATTATTCACAATCAATGTCAATAAAAATATATATACAGAGAGAGTTTTAGGATGAGATTAGGAAACATAATAATTGTTTTTTGTATACTGTATTTATATTCATTCCATCAACATAACAAGACACATTTTTAGTCAGTGCCATTTAACACAAAACAGATGCCTCCAAATTCTGAACTGCAAACCAATTTTTGAAACTAATGGGTCTTGATTCGATAAAGATTTTATTAGCTGCACAGCCTTTCATACAGGCTTATGTCATTTGGATAATGAGGGAAATATATATTTACAATCACATTTAATTAATTACTTGAGGTTGACCAATATGTTTTTAAAAGGGCCAATGGGTGATAAGATCTGCAGTTATGTTTGAGGGCCAGCTTTGGTTATTTATCCTCATTATCCACAAATTAAGTAGTTTAAGTTTACTACAAACTCCCCCGAAGGCCTTTAAATCTTTAAGAGAGCAGTGCAGTCGCGTTTTGTGCAGCTATCTCTTCATATTAAAGTGTTAATATAAAGCTTTGTGTGGATTTTAAGGCAGCAGATCAACCAAAACAAAACAAATCTGAATCAAACATGTTGCTAACACCAGTGGGAGCAACCTCAGGAAAAAAGGTGCCCGAAGTGTCTGTTATTAATGTTCATATCTTGATTGACAGACACAACAGCAAAATAAAAATACCAGGATCACGTAAAGCAGGTTAATACAAGCATTTTAAGACAAAAATAACGAGTCTGACAGCAACAGTTACAGAGAGAGGGGCCACAATGTTACAAGGTAAAGTGAACTGGAGCCAGAGTCGATGGAGCCGGAATCGTGCCCATGATCACTTCCTATCTGGGACGCAGAGGCTAGCAGGTTGCTATGTCCGTGTATATATACGGTCTATGGTACCAACAGGTAAATTTTGTTGGGCAGCAAGTCAGCTCATTCATTCACACATATACACATCTTCATCTGAAAAAGTGACCACAGAGCATAGTGCAGTGCAGACTAAAACAACTAAAACCCCATTAGAAACAAACACACATTAAAAACAAGACATGAGGATTATATCCTAGTTCTTAGTGGTTTAATATACATTTGCTCACCACAGTGCGCTGATGGTTTGGGAGGTAGACGCGGATTGTGCTGCTTGTCTTGGAATCAGGCATCTTGCTGTCATCGGAGGAGCGGCGCTGGCAGGGGAAGCCTTGGACCATGGTGGGTGACAGACAGGGGCTCTCAAACGATGGGTCCTTCATACTGAACCCATTACTCAGGGACTTCCATGCTCCCTGAAGGTGCTCCATCAGAACAGCCAAGTGCTATCAGAGATCTAAAATGGAGAAAGAACATTGTAGAAAGAGAGCCAAACTTACATCTGTACATAGTCTGTATAAAGAAGTGGACTAAGGGAGTGTGACGTCACCCATATCGTTTAGCTCCAGTCAAGTGAAGCTCATCGAGGCTAGCGGGGCCAATTTGGAACAGAATACCATATTTGGAATTCAAACTGCGTGTATCATAGCACCCAAACAGCCAACTCGGAGTGAGAGTGTTGAAGGTAACGCCCCTTCCTGCCCACACCGCTGGTTTAGCAGGGAGTGGGTGCTTAACAACACTGTCAATCAAACTTGTTGCTAATGCTAGCAGGGGCAACCTCAGTAAAAGAAGGCGGCTGATTTGTCTGTTATTAATGTTTAGATTTTGATTTATGAACACAATAGCAAAATAAAAACACCAGGATCACGTAGAGCTGGTTAATACGAACAATTTTAGACCAAAGTAACGAGTCTGAATTGGAGCCAGAGTTGATGGAGCTGGAAGTGCGCCTTCCTATTTGGAACGCGGTGGCTAGCGTGTTACCCATGTCCATTTATACAGTCTATGCATCTGTATCAAAATTCCACATTTTATTGTCATTATTGATGAATTATGGAACGGTTTAAAATCAAAATGATAATTATATTGCAGAAACAAATGTTGTGCCCCATAAAATTACAGAAAAGAAATAGTTCAAGCATCTTTCTCTCTGTCCTGGATTATGTTGATATAATCCACATACAGACTTCAGCCTCTGCTTTGAAACCTTTAGATTAACTCGTTCACTCAGCCCTTTGTTTCATAACAGGTGATGAGTTTAAACCCATCACTGTTCACTCTATACAGTGTTGTTCTCTTCTGACAGATAATGATGGCCAACGTACTTTTTCATAAACTGTATTTATAAGGAACTACTTCCTAGACTGACTCAATATCTCACTTGTTTGTTGAACTTTGATACAGGAACTTTTAATACAAGATCTCATGATTGTCTGCGTCTAAAAACTTGAACTGTAATGTGGCAAAAACCTTTAATTTTTCTTCCCAAAAATGAAACACATTTGAAGAACATGCAAAACTGGATAGATGGGTGCCACTAATGTACTTTAATAATCTGGTGATAAACATTTATGATCGCATCTGCTCCTGTAATTTGGACTGGTGGAGTCTCGCTAGAGATATTGTTTTGTGCCATACTGTGGAAAATTCAAATAACATCTCCTTGGAACAAAGCAAATAAGAAACTTTCCAGCTGAAAAGTTACATGCAGGGATGCCAATCTGATACAAGTCAGGTCAAAGTCAAGTCCAATTTATGTACAAAGCACATTTAAAAGCACAGCTGCCCAAAGTGCTGCACAAAGGTGATATAAAGTGCAATCTTATAAAACAAAACACGCAAAAACATGATAAAACAAAACAATACAAGAGCTCAGCTTGTGTCAAAAGCGAGTGCAGACAAATTTGTTTTTAACAAAGATTTAAAAAATATTTAAAATCTGGCTGTTTTATTTACCCAGAGGAAGATTGTTTCCAGAAAGCCTGGGACCAGCTAAAGCGCAGTCCCCTCGAATTTTTAACCAGGACCTTTTAAACATCCAAAATCATCTAGCCTGCTGAGCTCAAAGTTCTATTGGGAACATGGACAAACAGAAGCTCAGAGAGATGGGGATGAACCAACCCATGGAGACATTTAAAAAAAAAAAAAAAAAAAAACATAGTCAGAATCTTAAAAAAATAGCTGAATTGGATATAAGATAAGATATGCCTTTATTAGTCTCACAGTGGAGAAATTTCAATATTGCACCGCACACAGTTAAACAACAGAAGGAAAATTGTACATGCAATAAAACAAGATAAAAGATAAATAGCTTCAAATAATTTAAGAAATAGACTTAAAAATAAACTAAAAATAGGCTCTAATATACACACATATATGCATATAGATCTAGATATACATCTCATATCGGCTGAATTAATATTTGGAGGCCTGTTTGAACATTAGAGTATAAGACTACTACTTACATCATAATTGCTCCACAAAACCTCAAAACGTTTGAATTTTTAATATACAAACCTGTTCTGCAGTCACTTGAAACATAGATAACAGCTACATAACACACTTGGATCAGTTTTGTTTTACTTTATTTTAGTTTTAAGGGAAATAAATTCTGTTTTGGGTTTCTGCACTGGTACTGGTTGATACGGGCATTAGAACTGAAAAAGTTGGATTGGTTCACCCCTGGTTACATAGTTACACACCTTTAACTATTTTTGTTGATATTACCACATACAGACTCTGTAGTGACACCGCTCCCAGTAGGTTTGTGGTTCTTACGCAAAAGAAAATGCCACTGATACAATAATAACCCAAAAGCATATTTAAACCACTAAAACTATTTTAAATCTACAATATTGTTAAAAATCATGTGTGAACTGCAATAAATAAACAGCAGAACGAAACACTTAAGTCATGAGTTTGCATCTGTAATGAAGCATAGATTTTATTTACTCAAACTTCTAAAGCTCAAATCTTAGCGCATAGCCAAAAAATAACCCAAAGTCTCCCAGTAGAGCAAAGAAAATGTACACTCGATTAATACTGACTCCCAAAAAATACAGTTCCTTCTTTCATATAAGTTGATATAGTGATCTAGAGGTGTAGTCTTTTATTTTTATTTCATTTCACCCACTTTTCACAAGAGAATAAAGCTATGCATAAATATCAAAATTTAAATACCCAAGAACGTGTCAAACCATAGCTACTCATTGTATAGACCATGTTGTGTTACTGCGATCAAAGCCATGATGCTTGCCTGGAGGTCAGGAGTTTAACAGCATGATCAATATTGTTCCGTAACTGCAAACGCTGAAGTCATGGCTCGCCCTCTTACATGGCAGAGTGCGTGTGTGAGGGTTTCTAAGAAGGAAGTCGAACTTTGAAGATTTAAAAACGAGACAAGAACAACTTATTTAAAAGGGCCATATTACACTATGTTCTGATCTCTTTTCTAATGTCGTTTCCTCATCACAAAACAGACCTGGAGTTGTGTTTTGCTTCATTCACACGTTTAACACACAAACGCTGCATATTTAGGCTGGTGGAACAGAGCATTTTGAGCTTAGAAGATATAGACAGACTAATAATAAAGGGTTACTCAAACATGTGTGAATGAAACAAAATACAAGGTATGTTTTTGATGAGGTAAAAACATTCTAACATGGCCTAAAGCTCATGAGTAAATGTTGTGTAATATAGGACTTTTAATCAATTTTGACAACAATACTTACTATATCGACTGGTCGGTCAGTATATGACAGATGGAACAATTATTTTTGGGGGTCAATGTTTTCTTTGCACTAGTGGGAAAAGTTTGGTTCTTTCTCTTTTCTACGATGAGATTTGAAGGTTGAATTCTGAACTTCTATGACTCATTATAGACACAAACCAGCTACTTAAGTGTTGTGTTCTATGGTACATATAGAATACTTTTTGTGGGCTAATTCTGCTTTATGTTTGGTTTCAATATTATCTTTTATCATCTATATTTACTTGAAAATGTGTTATCGTGACAAGTCTAACTAGGAGACATGTACGGATCCGAAACCGATACCAGATATTGGCACCGATATTGAAAATTTGCTGGTTTGAATATCGGCTTCCAAATATTGCTTCAGTCGATATCCTGATTAAGCACATAAATGAATCTAATAAGACTATTTACAGGTCGTAGTTGGCCCAGAAAGTCTCATTATGTTTGATTTCTTTATGCAAAGTTGTGCTGTGATTACTCAGGATAAAAAAACAGCTACATTACATATCTGGATTGGTTTAGTCTTATTTTGTTTTAGTTTAAAAGGCAAAAAAAAATCCAGTTATTAGTCCCTACATTAGTAACTGCAGAGGCTTAAAGATGTAGTATCGGTATTGGTATCAAAGAATCCCTTAACCTGAGGCTACTCCAAGGGTCAGAGCTGCCGTTTACACTGCATGCTTTCCCACAACAAACAAAACAGAAGGACAGCAGTGATTATAACATGGATTTATGAGGCAATACTGTAAGCTCCAACTTTCACTTAATGCACTTAACCTCAACACGACAGACAGGTTAGACCAAACCTGGCTGTCCTCCCTCTGCTTTGTTTCCAATACAAACTGCAAGGCTCTGAGTTCCAGTTATTTTCAGGACACTCTCACTACAAAAGAGCACGACCTCCAGAGACCTACCACTGCACCACACTGAGCTATACGCACACTGAGCCATACACCACACTAAGCCAACTCAACCCATTATGACATATTGTGTGGTTGCCATTTTGGGCTATCCCTGGAAAAAATCCAAAATACTTGGGAGTTTTTCAGTTGCACAGTACAACACAAAGCAGCAAGCATGGACTGGGAACTACTGATGTGGAGATCCCTAAAGTTATTGTTTGAAAAATTTAGCAAAAGGTCATGTTTGTTGGATCCGCTGGCGGAGGAGGAAGCCGGACAGACCTTGCAGGCTCAAGTGTACTGTGAAGGTCTGCTGGGAATGTCTGGCAGAGCCCTTTGTCAGGGGGACTTTCAACTCACATCTCCAGGAGAGCTTCAACCAGATCCCGGGGGAGGCTGGGGACCAGCACTAGACCAGGGCTAGACCAGGACTAGACCAAGACTAGACTAGATCTAAACCAGGACTCAACCAGGTCTAAATCACATCTAAACCAGGACTAAAAACCAGGACTAAACCAGGACTAAAACCAGGACTAAACAAGGACTAAACCAGGACTAAATCAGGACTAAACCAGGACTGCACTGAAATTACGCACAGCAGGCATACATAACGTTAGCGTGTTGTTAATGTAGGAAATAGCGCAAAAACATCAAGTGTGCAGTAACTTTACCTTGGAGCTGTGTGCAAATCAAAACAACGATTTAAACGCAGACAAAGATCGCAGAAATACATGAACTGAATTGCCAGTTGGAGTGTTTTGACCGTTTGCTAGCACAGTTTACTCTGAAACTGCGTCGGCCTCTCATGAGACAACGACACAACACAGTTTACACAATCGGTTCAAACTGGATTTTTTCAAACTACTTCAGTGAGCTAGCCACGCGTTTGAAGCCAGCGGTGGATAAGGTTTGAGTTAAGAAATAGACCAATGCTAGCAAGCTGTAGCGTTTTGCTTACCAAGAGGAGTAAGAAAAGTTGTGCTCCGCCATAACTTCAGGAAAAAGTGGCGTCGGTGACGTCATATTTGCAACGCGTTCAAAGCGAGCAGGAAAAAACTACAAATGTAAAAAAAAAAAAAAAAAAAAACTGCGAGTGAAATCGAGGAGAAAAAAAATCACAAGTTTAAAAAAACTCCGGAAAGTGACACAAAAACTAACTCCACACTGAAATTGGTTTAGGCAACACAGTTGTTTCTGTATTCTCAAAACATTTTAAAAAACAGTACGGTAAATATATACGTTGCAATTCACGACAAACATTAAAAAATCCGCCTGACCTCAAAGTGACACGCACTATGGTTTTAAAAGTCTCGTGCGACGTTTTTCCACGTTAAATTACCTAAAGTTACTCGGTTTTCTGTTGATATACATCATACAAGAGAAAGAAGTGGAGCGAAGTAACAGTCCGTCTGACGCCAGTGAATGAAACAGGACCTAGAGTCATAACAAGAGCTGGGGCCCCTGTAAACATCACCCACTCCACGCAGCAGAAATGAGCACACCCACTAATGCTTTGGAGCCTATAGCCATTTAAATTGTTTTATTTTAATACATAGGCCTGGGTATTTTTTAAATCTATTGCCAGCCTATTGAGTTTGTATGAGTAACAGGCTGTATGGGTTATGTGCCAAGTATAAAAATAAAGTTGTATCTAAAAACAAAGCAGAAATGTTGTGGAAAAAGTGCCAATATAGATGAATGATCTGTCAATATTAGCCGCCCAAGAGCGCCATCGTCGGGATAATTAAAGCCAGTGCAAGCTTCAGAGATATGACAATTTAAAGTAACAGTTTTTACAGTTTTATGGGTGTGGTGTTAAAGATAATTTTGAGTTTGGTGTTAAGTTGAAAGTAAAAGTAAAGAAAATATCATTGCACAGTTGCACTATAGGCTATGTGCATTGTAGATGTAAAGAATAACAAATAATAAAGACACTCACCTCAAGTTTTCATCCTTCCAGATTGCTGTGGTCTATAGGTGCTCAAATGAAAATTGTAATAGCTTATATTAGACTTAAAAAATAAACATCAACATCCCAGGGAAAGTGTCTGACCAGGTCCAGCCTCCACATTTTACACAAAGCAGCAAAATAAACTCTATGCAGATCCATGTTTTTTTTGGATAAAAGTCCCTTTTTTTTAAATGATAGTCTGGTTCTTAAGTTGAGTTTGCATTGCTTGAGATATTTGAGATAACGAATGGCAAAAATCACCACATACTGTTGGACTATGTGAGGATGAGGGAAGGGCTTTGTCATTGTTGAAATTTAAGGTGCTCTTCCTCATATATGTGGCGAAAAGCTGTATTTCACTTTAACAAATATGATTTCATATGTATATTCTTGCAACATTTTGATATATTTATATGTTAGGTTTGATTTAGCCGTGTGCTCTGGTGTTAGAATAAGTCCACAGACAACATTAATAGACTTCCAAATGTGACTGACAAATCCACCTTAAGTCTGGGATGAAAGCTATTGATCTCACAGAGCATTTAGTGAGATGGGATACTACTGCATGTGCTACACTGGGATAGCTGTAACACTGGCACAAAGAGGTCACTGATGTGAGGACTGAAAACTGTTTGGATTAGAAGTTATAAATAGGTTCATTTGTTTTATAAATGATTCACACTTGGGGCATGTATGATTCGCTGGCTATTTTTGTCTTGAATAGTCTTTAGTCTTGAATATATATAACTTTGGACCTGATGTTTACCTATATATACCTATGTATATCTATATTCCTTATAAAACTAATACTATGACAATATACAAAACTTGCCTGTATTTTTCAACATATTTATTGTGAGGAGTTTTATTTTAGCTTTAGTTTCTTTATGCATTTGCAAATATAGTGCTTTTAATATACATTTAATATACATTTTAATATACATGGCCCTCTTTTAAACTTAATAATTTAGTATCTGATCAGTTACATGTGTTATCCTGTATTACCTGCACTCGTTTGTGTATAAGGAGCAACCTTCACAAGGGTTTCTCTTCCCCATGGGAACATTTACAAACCCCATTTTTACATAAACAAATCAATTTTTACAAAGTTATGCAAGCTATTAAACTAAGCATTTTTTAAAAATGTACATTAATATTTGTTTCATACCTAAACCAGAATATTTCTTGTGTGCTGTAGCTTAAAATATAAAAATAGGTTATTAAATAAATATTAAAACAGAACAACAAAACTTGACGTTTGACGTAAGAGAGGCAGGGAGAGGGGGGGGGCGCGTCCGACGTATCTGATTGGTTGAAACCCAGAGGCGGTGTCTAGTCTTCCTCCGCTCTGATTGGCTGCTTGTGCAGTATGTGTCCAATCAGCGCGCTGCTTTCCACTGGTTACTGTGAATGACAATCGAGCAAACTCCTGCTCTCACCGCATGCGGCGCAAAGAAGAAGGCGTAAACACTGACATAGCTAGGTAGCCACTGAGGTAAGCACCAACAAAGCAGCATTTTACATATTTTAGCTATGCATGTGTGTAGTTTCATATTTATCAGGGAAATTGCGATACAGAGCGAGGCCTAGTGACATTTTGGGACGCGAGCAGTCGATTTCGTGCGCGATGTTAGTTTTGTGTGGGGCTTCGTAATGGAGTAACGGGACCACACTGTGGCCCGCTATGCTTAAGCTTAGCTTCAGTAGCAGCTATGGTGAAATGTGCGTGGTGCGCGGGAAATTCGTTTGGCTCGCTAAGACACTGAAATCCACATTCACGCGTAAAATTAACGTTGTTCTTTAATTTTGTCGACGGTGGAAAGTGCATTAAGAAAGGATAAAGTTGTAATCGTCGAGCGTGTGGCGCTTGTTGGCCGTGTTCAGTTGCTGGTGTTAGCACGGTGGCTAACGTGCGCTCGTGCCAGTGCATCTCGGGAGCACGCAGTAGAGTCAACGTGACCAGGCCCGCGCGCGATATCGCAGTCCCATCAACACTGCTGTAGGTTTAACGAGGAGTTTAAAATAACCCAGCCTGTTGGAAGCATATTTCTGAGGCTTGGCAGGTCTTCCAATCAGGAATAAGCAATTATTTTATCATCTGGACGATTAACAAGTGCAGATGTGATTTTTAACACGACGTGAAATGGGTGCCCTCTGGTGCTAGCCACTAAAGTTAGCTCTCAGTCCACGGCATGTTTCGCCTCTGTCAGCAACGCGTGCAGCTACAGTGTGTCGTAGTTAAGGGGAAACCACGTGTTTTAATATTATTTCTATACGTATGGTAATTCTCAGCCATTAATATTACTGGACGCGTTTTTTCCCTTGTGTGCACTTCAGCTCTGCTCAGATATATTAACACATCTAAAGGGGAGCTTGCATTAACCATTAACCTTATGTTACTGACCTAACATCTTTAGCCTCGTCAGCAAACACGTGAGGAGCAGTTTGACCTATGGCGATCGCATCATGATGCTATTGAGGAGTTCTTGTAAGTTAGCAAAGTAGTAGATTCTGTAGTAAAAACCTAATGTTTTATTATTAGAATAGAGTAGACCCAAGTGTTAGTGTATTTTTGTCAAAGTCCCTCTGGTTTATGAGTTGACGTGTTTGGGAAAACATTGAGGTGGTTCTAATAGGTGTATGTCTGTATGCCAGCGGTCTGGAAGAAGCCATCATTTTAAAACTCAGTTGTATAACCCAGATATGGTCTTTAGGTAATGGAGATGAGCAGCAACGGTGAATGCTATGGATGTGGCCGCACAGGGCATTGGATCAAGAATTGCCCAAATGCTGGACCTGGACGTGGACGTGGCAGGGGCCGAACACGGGGTAAAGGTACTGTCCTGTTTTAAGATGCTTATTCATGTGTTAAAAATAACTTACAAAATCTGTACTTTACAGAATTGTTCTGTTATCGGTGTGGAGACCAAGGACACATGGCCCGCGATTGTGAACAAGTTGAAGATTGTATGTATAAATCTACGGTTGCTACTGTCATGTGTTTGGGTTGTTGAGGAGGAGTAAGTCGTTTCCTTTTCTATATTTTTAGCTTGCTACAACTGTCGCAGGAGTGGTCACATTTCTCGGGACTGCAAGGAGCCCAAGAAGGAACGAGAGCAGGTCTGCTACAGCTGTGGCAAGGCCGGCCACATGGCTCGGGACTGTGACCATGCAGAGCAGAAGTGCTACTCCTGCGGTGGTTTTGGGTCACATCCAGAAAATTTGTAAACAGGTGAAATGTTACAGGTGAGTATTCATGCACTTTGGGTCAGGAATATTCACAGCTGTCTTGTTATGATCTGATTCTTTCTCTCTCTTTTTTTTTTTTTTTTTTTCTTCTCTCCAATAGATGTGGAGAGATCGGCCATGTCGCCGTGCATTGCAGTAAAACCAGCGACACTAACTGCTACAATTGCGGGAAGGCTGGGCACTTGGCAAAGGACTGCAGCAGCATTGAAGCCACCGCATAATCAGTGCCCTCTGTTGCCCCTCCTTTTTCAGATTGATGGTTGGTTGTATTATTTTCTCTGAATCCTCTTCACTGGCCAAAGGTTGGCTAACAGAGGCTAGTCCCAGGCCAGTGAGTCTCTCGACATGTAATACAAAGAAAGGGGTGAAAAAATATCTTTCTGCATTCAATACAAAATGTTTTAGTTTGGTAGCGGTGTTATGTATAATGCTTTGTTAAAGAATCCCCCTTTCCAAGCCACTGGTGATCAGAGATGAATAAATGGGACTAAACATATGGGAACCTATAGGACATCTGAGCTTATGGAAGTGAGTCTCAGTCAAATGAGATGGAAGGGAGAAAATGGAAACTTCCATGTATGGTTATTTTGGTTTGTTTTAGTGGGGTATGAGTTGGCCAAGGGAGTATGACCTGAAATAGTTCATAACATGCATTTCAGCCCAACATGCAGCTAAATGGGCGATAACAAACTACATGTTATATTGCTAAGATATACAATTAAGGAGGTATTAAAAGAATCAAGTTCTTTTATAGAAAAATCTGTTTACAATTTAAATATGACTTGGTAATCCAAGGTAGACTTTCATTTAAAATGGATTCAATTATCATTTTTTTTTACCTTGGTAAATGTAACACGTGGTTGTCAGAACAGCAGACTTAGGAGTTATTTGGGGATGAAAAAAAAAAGTTTTCACAGAAATCAAAAATGTTATTTTTGTACAATATCACTTAGACTACTGTATAAATACCATTTGCTTGTACTCAGTTTTTAAGTCGGAAGGAAAGTGCAACTGAAGTCCTAGAAAATAGAAATGTAATTTTAAACTCATCAATAAAGCTGGAGGAGCACGGGGAAGACGACTGCTTGTGTTTTTTGTGAATTGATGGACGTGTTTCAAGTCAAAACTGAAGTTTAATGCATGCAGGGGAACCCTTCTCAGTGTGACCCAATGGGGACTGATTTTCACGCGGTCATGTCACACGAGTCTTGTCTGTAAACTGGTGAACATAGATGAGATGAATAGCAGTTGCTAAATCTCTATCTTTTATTAAAATTTGAATAACTTTTTCAGTTCCCCGTTGTGGTCGAGCGGTAACAAGTCTCAATTCAAAATGGAGACTGGTTCGTGAATTGTTTTTCAATCCGTAAGAACGCGCTGAAATGTACTATTATTGTTCAATAAGCAGGGTTCCGCTGGAGGAGTCTTGTTTGCTGTCATTTCTTGTCATTTCGTGTTATTGCCACCGTGTTTGCGCTGAAAGAGAGCTTTGTGCGTGTGAGTTTGGAGAAAGTGAAAGCTCCTCCTAGCTCGGTCTAAAATGGCAGCGCACTGCAGAGGAGCGGCTCTTCCGGCTCATGGAGTCCCTCCCCTGTGGTGACGTCAGCAGCTCTGGCCCAATCAGGAGCTCTCCCTTCAGACCATGGATCCATGAACAAAAACATCTGAAGAAGAGCTGCAGCAGAGTGACCAGCGCTGAGGCTGGAGCCGGCTCTCGACCCCGGGGCGTGTACGGGGCCTTCTGTTTCATCTACCCGGTGAACGGCGGAGGACATGCGGGGACTCCTGCCTTTGTCCCGGGGTCTCTGCGCCCTCAGCCCCGCTTCTCGAGCGAGGACTGTGGGCTTTAGGGTCGGGTTTTACGGAACACAGTCAATAAACAAGGTACGGCTCAGTCACACTGCATCTACCGTTAAACCGCTAAACACTGCATTTGAACCGTTAAAAACACTACATTTAAATCGTTAATCACAGCATTTAAATCGTTAAGCACTGCATTTAAACAGTTAAACCCCGAAACGGTCTTTTCACTTGATCCCGATGTGTAGAAAACTGAGCGGTAAGTTTCTCGGGTGGATGCACTGACACAGATCTGGAAACGGTGACATCAGTGACAGAAATGTGCAGTGTGATGGCCCCTGAGAGAAAAACATGTTTACAAAGGCCCTCAGTGGCTCCTGAGACACAGCCCGTGTCTCTACCCTGTGTGGAGCCCATGCGGGGTCCCTTACGTTCTGTTGTTTATCTGTGTAGGTTTTCTGTTGGGGGTCAGGCACAGGGATCACCTTACAACTGTGTTTGTTTGTTTCTGTTGTTGGGGTCAGACACAGCCCCAATCACACTTGGAAAAAAAAAAAAAAAAATATGGTGGATTATTTCTTATAAACTAAAGTCTATCCACAAGATTGTCTTAAGCCAAAGGCAGAATTAAGTGGAGGCCTAATCCCATGGTTCTGAGAGTATTGCACTACACGCATTCCTCAGTAAAGGCTGTTTGACATGAGAACGCACATATGAAGGACTTGTGCTTTTACTCAGTTCCCCTGCAAAACAAGGCTGCATACGTGTGTTCTATTCCCAATGAAAGGAGCCTAAACTGTGTTTCATTCTCTTTCTAGGCACAACCAGGCTTTGGACTGTTGTTTGACATAGATGGTGTTCTTGTCCGAGGAAGATTGCCAATCCCTGCTGCCAAAAAGGCCTTTTCTAAGCTGGTGAACTCACAAGGACAGTTTGTTGTGCCAGTTGTTTTTGTCACAAATGCTGGAAACTGCCTCCGACAAACAAAAGCAGCCCAGCTCTCACATATATTCGGGGTACAGGTGAGATTAAACATGTATTTTTGCAAACTAAAGAAATATGCTGTAAAACTGTATTAATAATATTTAGCAATTTTTCTGTGTTTCCAGATAGCACCAGATCAGGTTATAATGTCACACAGTCCACTGAGAATGTTCAAAAAGTACCACAACAAGTGTGTGCTGGTGTCAGGACAGGGGCCGGTCCTGGAAATAGCAAAAAAGTATCCTTGAATATGTAAAACTTCAGTGGGTAGTTCTGTGGGGGCGCTTCATCTGAACTGTTTGTGTCCTTAACTGACTCTTTCAGTTTAGGTTTTAATAATGTGATCAGTATTGATATGCTCCGGGAGTCCTTTCCGTTATTAGACATGGTGGACCACAACAGAAGACCCAAACTTCCGGTGAGATACTTAAAGATTTGTTCTGTTCCGAACATAGACTGTATATATAAATGGACTAGCTAACCTGCTAGCTGCCGATTTCCAAATAGGATGATCATGGGCGCGCTTACGACTACATTGGCTCTGGCTTCAATTTACTTTTACATTGGTAAACTTGCCCCTCTCTCTGTAACTGCTGCAGTCAGCCTCATCATTTTGGTCTTAAAATGCTCGTATTAACCCACTCTACATGATCCTGGTGTTTTTATTTCACTTTTGTATTCGTAAAGCAAGATATGAACATTAATGACAGACAAATCAGGTGCCTTTTCCCGAGGTTGCTCCCGCTAGCGTTAGCAAAAGCTTTGATTGACAGAATTGCTAAACGTGTTAGCTTCAACAACTTCGCTCCAGATTGACTCTTTGGTTGTTATGATACTCATGGTCGGAAGTCCAAAAATGGAACACGCCCCTATAACTGATCTAGCCTCGACGAGTTTCATTTGACTGGAGCCGAATGCAATGGGTGACGTCACACTCACTTCTTTCCACTTTCACTTCTGTCCACTTTATTATACAGTCTCTGGTCCTGATTCAGTTACAGAGAAATACTAATAGTCACTATCCATTAATTTTGTAGTCCAGTTCCGTTGGCAATCTTCCTAAGGTTGAAGGTAAGGAGAGAACCTTAATTTTGCATTCCCTGTCAATACATAGTGTAATCACGAATACTTTTGCATTACAGCTGTGGTCCTGTTTGGGGAGCCAATTCGATGGGAGACCAATCTGCAGCTCATCATTGACGTTTTGTTGACTGGTGGAAACCTCAGCAGTGTTCACCAGACTCAGAAGATGCCTCACTTGCCTTTGTTGGCTTGTAACATGGACCTCATGTGGATGGCTGAGGCTCATTCACCACGGTATGATGGGCCTGTGTGTTTCCCATAGACTGTATGTATTAGTGAACATAGCTAACCTGCTAGCCACCGCGTTCCAAATAGGAAGTGATCATGGGCTCGCTATCGACTCCATCGGCTCGAATTCCATATCTCCATAAGTGCTGCTGTTGGACTCATAATTTTGGTCTTAAAATTTTCGTATCAACCCACTCTACGTGATCTTGGTATTTTTATTTCGCTATTGTGTACGTAACTCAAGATATGAAAATAAAAAACAAATCAGCTGCCTTTTTTCCCCCCCGAGGTTGCTCCCACTAGTGTTAGCAACAGGTTTGATTGACAGTGTTGCTAAGCACCCACTGCCTACTAAACCAGCGGTAAGTTACCTTCAACAGCCTCGCTCCAGATTGCCTCTTTGGTTGCTATGATACTCGCGGTCAGAATTCCAAATATGGAGCCCCTGCTAGTCTTGATGAGCCGAATGCTCTGGGTGACGTCACACTCTCTTAGTCCACTTCTGTATACAGTCTATGGTGTTTCCTCTTATTATTCTATTTGTAGTCGATAGTTGAATTGTTGTTACTGCTTTTTGTTCAGGTTTGGCCATGGGACATTCCTTGTTTGCCTTGAAAATATTTATAAGAAGATCACAGGTGAAGAGCTGAAGTACGAGGCTCTTATGGGGAAACCTAGCGAGCTGACCTACCACTTTGCTGAGTACCTCATCAGGTGTCAGGCCATGGAGCGAGAGTGGAAGAATCCCATCACCTCACTGTATGCCATAGGGTAAGATTAAGTCACGTCTTATCAAAGTGCGTCTCACTCCAAAAGATGAAGACTGTAGATATAGATAGTACCGCCTTGATCTAAACAGATTTTTTACCCACATTTACAATGCTGTTTTATCTTGTGTGGAGTTGTTTTGTGTTTCTTTGTAACATGTTTGAATAACCCTCTTCAGAGCTTAAAACATAAGTCCCATACAGGAATGATTAGGCTATATAAGATACTTTTAAATGCTATGTTTGTGCATCAAAATTGGGACTAAACCAGGACTAGCACAGGACCAAAGAAAGTTTACATCAGGACTAAACTAGAATCAAACCAGGATTTGTTAAGAATGTATGAACAGTCCAAATTCTGTTTTTCTGGTGGAGGTTACTTTGGCTCTTACTCCATAGTTTCATGACAAATCCTAGTACTGTGCTTTCTCACTCCAGGGATAACCTCATGACCGACATTTATGGTGCCAACCTCTACAACCGCTACCTGGAGGAGCGATTAGCCAGAACCAACCCAAAAGCCGTTGCGAAGATCGCCACGGCAACTGGATCCACCGCCGCTGTTCCTGAAGTGGATGAGGTAGAAAATATGTGGGAAAGTGAATTCGCTCTGCCCTCTGCCACGTCCTGCAAGTCCATCCTGGTTTGCACTGGTGTCTACAACCCCAAAGCGGAGGTGCCAACCGACGCCCACCAGTGTATTAAGGAAACGGTTTTTCACGGGCATCGGGACTTTAGGTTTGACCCTGCGCTAGTCGAGCCTGGGCACATTGTGAAAGATGTGTTTGAGGCAGTTGAGATCATTTTTGAACAAGAGAAGTTTTCACCTCAGTAGTTACCGTTGCTAAGGTTACTGAGGTTATGTTAGTGATTGGGCACCACTTACTGCAAAAAGTGCTGGAGCTACACTGTGTTTTAACTATGTAAGAGGAAGAGGGACTGAATGCCATTGCCAACACAAAGACATGTTTAGAAGACATTTTATTTCAGCTGTTACTGTCAATTTTATTTTGTTATAGTTTTTGTGATGGTGTATGACCTCTCCAAAACTGCCTTATTTTCCCTGAGTATTTTTAGAATGAGATGATGTTTTAGATTGTTACAGATCCTTTATGACCTAATATTTATTGCAGTGTTGTTACGAAGCACATTCACATAGTCTTTTACACCTTTACGATGATTTTATGCTAACGCGCAGTCATTTGTTTACCCATTTTGTCCTAAAACATCTATGCATGAGTTAATATGTGCACTGTATATCAGTCCTTAAATGTGCAATATTGTCCTGGTGCTGTCTGCATTTTGTCTTCTTGTTGTGAGAACCCATAACATCTTAGTTCCACCCAGTGCTGATTAAATACAGTGCTATGTAAACTCAACGGACGTTTTATGCATTAATTTTTTTGCAGGTTTCCAATTCGCTTCACTTAAAAGCTGCACAATGGAAACTTTCTGGTATGAGGCCTGCCATGTGCTTGACTCCATGGAGTTACTTTGATACACTAAGATATACAAGAATGTTCCACTGTATGGCATTGAATGTGTCTATATTGCATTGCATTTATTCAATTCGTTTTTCATGCTAAAATACCTTGAAAAACACGCATGGATTATGGGTAGGTTTGCCTCTAGAGGTTGAGTGATACAAGATTTTTCATGGCCGAAACTGTTACTGATTGTTTAGAATCCAGAGCAAGCGATGGCCGAGAAGATTTGGTGATTTTGATCTCCAAATGATTTTATTTAAATTTACCACAAACTCACCCCAAACCCTTTTTTTTTTACTATGAATTTTAAAAGGTCCACTATGTAACTTGTAGTAGGGCCAGCTACTTGCTTGTTATTTCTTCGCATTTGCTTGTATTCAGTTACATGTGCTTCATAGCTCAAAAATACCATAAAAACATTCATTCTTATTAGGTGCCATTGTGATAACCGAGTTTATTTCCATACTGTATAACGTTCAAGGTAAAGCAAATACATCTCCACAGAGACAAGTATATTGCTCTCCACCAGAAAAGTTACACAGTGCACCTTTAAAAGAGCTGTGTAGTCACGTTTGTGCAGCTCTCTCTTTGTATGAAACTGTTAATATAAAGTGTTTTGTGTATTTGTAGGCAGCAGATCGACCAAAACAAAATATCGGCCTGTGCTGGAGACTTATGGCCTATAGCTGATGTGCTAAAAAGTCCAAATATCGACCAACTTATTTATTGATCTATCTCTAGTTGCCTCCAAAGAGCTTAACTTTAACTTGGCCTGATGGCATCACCTGCTCAGTTAAAGCCATACTGTGGTATATTTAAGGTAAAGGAATAAAGTTACACTGACCAAATTCATTCAAGTTCATTCAAGATTCCATGGTATATGAAAGTGTCCATAGAGAACATAACATCACACACATATTTTCTTGGTAGTTTTATACACTGTCACATAACGAACAGTAATACACATTTTATTGAATGAACATGCACAGGAGCCTCCATAATTTCATGATCCTACAGTTTTGCCTCATCTCTTACTCTTACAATAGTATAGTCTCTCCAACAGGATCCCACCCAGATAATGTACTAGTGATGATGGGTAAATGATACCTCAGTGTGTGTATCACACTTTTCCCCTTGTGTGTCGAGACTGTATCACGCTGTGTTGGTAAGTGTATGGGCTCCAAAAAATTTACTGCCGCTACACTACAAAAGAAACGCATTGTAATGAGTTAATAACTAAGTGCAAGATATTACTTTTTCCATGTGAACATAACAATTGGGCCTATGTTCAATAATCTCTATATGAAATTAGAGTGAATATTCCTGTGATGATTAACTGTGTGTGTCATATGAGTGTTTGATGATTTTAAACATTTTTTAAGCAAACGATTTATCCTCTTGGAAACAATTTCTCCAGCTTCAGAGAAAATTGGCAATCTTTTATTATAATTACAATGCATCGATTTAGGGCCTCTTTTCTAGAAGCTTGAAGTAAAAAGGAAATGTGTGTGATTTAGATTATTAGCCTCCATAATAATTAGTGACTAATTACAAATTACTAATCCACCAGTGTGCATTCCTGGTGTATTTGGTTCTTTCATGGCGAGCTCTATGATCCGGAGCATTGATAATGTGTTCCGGGTTGCATAGCACAACTCCGCTGAGCATTGACGAAATTTCACTTGTGGGTCATAAAAATATATCTAAAATATTTTGTCTCCCGTGGAAACGGGAATGGAACAAATTACCTTATCAGGTGTTATGAGATCAAAATGATCCCACACGGAAATAACTTTCTCTTTCTTGGAGGGTCCATAGTGACGAACTGCGTCGTAGCAACAAGCGGCTCGATCTGTGCGGGATCCTGAAGTAGAACTGGCGCCTCAACGACACGTGACACAATGTGATACAATACGACACAGTCACTGTGTCAGTCACGTGACTTTTCTTAAAGCGATACGCTCAGTGACACAGCTCGGCTGAGGCATCGCCTTCAGCGCATGATGCGTGCATCGGTGCCTCGACTCGTTTAGACCATCACTATAATGTACACTTCTTTAGAGAAATCCTAATCCATAACACACATACTCAAATCTGTTTGCTCTTCAGTGAAAACCAAAGGACTACACCCAGAACAGAGCTTGTCTTATTTTAAAGGAAGTTCACTTTTATCTCATTTACAACCGGGGGGTTCACGTTCTACAGTTTGGTGTCATTATTTCATATGGAGGGCTGGGGCCTGTATAACTCTATGAGAGAGTCACTGTGGAAGAAATATCCAAATACATGATCCACAAATGTTGGCCCTGGTCAATATTTGTTAGAGATTGGGTCTACAAACTTGTGTCTTAAAGTTCTTTCAACTGACGACAATCACTTTCTTGTGGGTGCAATTCAAAATGTACTTGTGTTTAAATGTGTGTACTCTATGGGTCCTGTGTCTGCGCCCTATTTCGGAACTTGCCGTGGGCGCCGCCATTGTCATTTGGGTTGTATTATTTTGTATGGAACTGCCGATCTTGACAGCATATAAGTTCTATATGGACTACAGAGCTGTTTTGAAGCCTCTTGGAGATTCGGTGCAGTGCTGACATGTCGCACATAGCCATTTTGATCCTCTCAGTCTTTAATGCAATTTAAGACTAGACTGAAAACCCGCCTCTTCTCCCTGCCATTTAACACTAGCTACACAGGACATCTTGGTGTTTTATTGTTCTGTTCCGGTGTACCGTCTTATCTTATCATATATATGTATATATTAAGTTGACTTTTATGTGAAGCACTTTGGCCAGCTAAAGATGTTTTAAACGTGCTATAGAAATAAACTGAAGCTGAATAACACCACCACAAAATATTTCACTTTCATTTATTTCTGCTGACACAATGACACTGACATTTATCTTTGTCCCAGTTTTTGTTTCATATGCGTAAACTCAGTCATTACCAGGCATTTAACCCCCTGACCTGCGTCGCGTCGCGGTAAGTCGGCTTGTTGCACCAGAAATGTGTCATAGTTTGAGAACGCAGGCTCAGGTTTACTGGAGTGCAAAAGGAAGAACTGCAACCTCATTTAAGGAGAGAAATAATGACACTTAATGGTCCAGTATTATGTAAAATTGACAGTTGTGTAATATTGTTACCGCCTCAAAAACACACCTCATTCACACATGTTTGAGTAACACTTTATTATTAGTTTGTCTACATCTCCAAAGCTCAAAATGCTCTGTTCCACCTTGTGATGTCATGTAGTGGTAGTTTTCAAGTCAACAGCTGCATTTTAACTTTTGTTTAGTCGAATGTGGCAGTTCCAGGGCTGAAATTATCCAAATGATTCTCGTGAAAGGTGTGTGGAGTTTAAAAACACAGTGGAGCCCTTCCTGTATGACATCACAAGTTGGAGCAGAGTGTAAATGTGCAGGGTTTGCGTGTTAAACATGTGTGAATGAAACAAAACACAACTCCAGATATGTTTTTTGATGAGGAAACATTAAAACGTAGATCAGTAAATTGCGTAATACGAGCCCTTTAATGGAGCAGTATGGCTTTTGCTCCCCTTTGAAACTCAAATGCACCCGGTCTGTTTGGTCTGGACCTGCTGCTGCGAAAACCCTCCAGTCCAAAAATGTATTAATTCTCTTTGATCTTAATGTTACGCTTGCTGTGCTGTGTGTCCAGAACTTCAGGCAGCGGCTCCATGTTCAGAAGTGGTGTCTCCAACGGCTCGTGCTTATTCAGAAAACTCAACCTCCGTCTGTGTTTGGGCTTTTGCGCAGGGAATGAGCTTCGAAAAGTGCGTGCCTCTCATCTATGTACAAAGTTATAGTGGATTCTTTAGCCAGTCTCAGGGTGTAAAGGATTAAGGTAATAACACACAAAAGAATCACCCATGTTATAACAAGGTAGATCCCATTTGTGCAGTTTGGTTTGGAGCAGGACGAGAAGAATGCGTCACTCAGTTCACTTATGTTTTTTTGGGTCACGACCCCCGGACTCGCGCAGGTAGGCTCCTTTGTAACTATATCTCTGTTTTTCAGCAACCAGTTCCTCAAGTACTGAATCCTGCAGTCACAATGGAATGGATTCTCAGTTATTGAGACCTTTTTGAGGCCAACCAGTTTGTCGAAGAAGCCAGGAGGCAGTGTGGAGAGGCCGGTGTCGGACAGGTGGAGTTCTGCGATGTCCCGGGACAGGTAAGGGAGGGAGGGGAGGTCAGTGAAGCTGCAGTTTACGATCAGGCCTTCTGTGGGGTGGACAGTACAGCGGCACGGGTGAGACGAGGCAAGTGTGGTAGTCATGGTGATCAGAAGAAAGAGGTGAAATATCAGGCTGAAAATCATCCTGCAGGAGTAGATGGAATTATTTCTACAATGTCAGAATAAAAAAATGTATGAGAAGAATGAATACAATAAATACTCACTTTTTTAGAATGAATACAATACTTTGTAGGATGAATAAAATAAATACTCACCTTTTAGAATAAATAAAATAAATGCTCAGTTTTTAGAATTATAAAATAAATACTGATCTTTTGAATTAATAAAATTAATGCTCACTTTTCAGAATTAATAAAATGAAATCTCACTTTTATGAATTAATAAAATAAATATTCGGGGCTGCTTCCGGGTTACCACCAGAGATGGCAGCGTGAAAAGTCCGCGGCGACAAATTGATTCAAAATACCCCCTAAGCCAATTTACGTAGCGAGTTTTGTTACACTAGTAATGTTTTAAAAGGGGAACGAAATGGCATCCAAGAAAGGACCGAGGAGGACCGCTCCGATACACGAGAAAAACATTGACGAAGAAGACGCTAGCTCTGTTAGCCAAGATGAGGGCGGCAGTGAGGCTGGTGGCGAGGATAAACTGTCATTAATCCTGAAGGAAATTAGAGAGATGCGAGGGGAGAATAAAAAACAATTTTTTGACTTAAAACAAGATATTGCACAGGCAAATGTGAGATTGAATGAAGTGGAACAAAAGTTCGTAACTATTGATGACCGTGTGCAGGCGGCGGAGGACGTCATCACTGAGTTAGTGAAGCAACAACTGCAGCTTCAATTAAAAGTATCTGATTTAGAGGGACGCTCCCGGAGGAAAACATAAGAATTTACGGTGTCCCGGAGGGAGCTGAGGGGTCTACGGCTTTAGCAGTTATTCCGTTTGTGGAGCAGTTACTGCGTGAAAACCTGGAGCTGCCAACAATTAAAGATTTGCTAATTGAGAGAGCGCACCGAGCCCTGGCGCCGCGGCCCCCGGTGGACAGCCAGCCCAGGTCTATGGTCATCAGATTCCAAAACTATCGGACCAAAGACGAAGTGCTCAGAGCGGCCTGGCAAAGGAAAGGTTTCACATGGAAGGGGAGCAAAATCAACCTGGATCACGACTACGCGCCAGACGTTTTGGCACAAAGAAAGGAATACGGAGAGATAAGGAGGATCCTTAAAGCAAGCAGCATAAGATTCCAAACACTGTATCCAGCTCGACTTAGGGTATTCCTGAAGGATGAGACGAAGATATATGATTCAGTAGAGGAGGCTGCGTCAGATCTGGCGGATAGGGGTTTACCGGTAACGAGGATGGAGCGCCCGGTGTCCTCTCTGGCGAAACTACAGCGGTACACGTGGAAGCCAGCGCCGGGACGTCGCAAACACGGATTTAAGGAGAAGCTGCAGGTGTTTAGGCGGGAGGCAACTGAGAGCAGCAGCAACTGATGGAGCTAAAATGGACAGGTACGGAGTGGATATGTTTTGAGAAGAAGTAAAGGACTTGGATGCAAGACGTGAACTAACTAATGTCGCGGACAATAGTGAAATGACTGTGTTAGGGGGCCTCGACGCCAGGTAGGTCAAAGAGGACATCCCTCTGAGACGAGGTCCAATAGAGTCTGGACCTCACTTTTGGAAAGTGGGTAAGAACGTTCTCAGTTTAATTGTTAGAGTTATTTCAATGTTAAGTTGTACTTTCTGTGTTTGTGTTTGGTGTTACGTTAAAAGGGGTAGCTACACAATGGACTTGACTGGAACTGAGTACTTTATTAGACCGGGGAAGTATGCATAATGGTGGATTGAAATGCATTTCTTTTAACGTGAATGGGGTATTAAATCCAATTAAGAGAACAAAAATTCTTTCTAAACTTAAAAAGAAAAGGCCCAAATAGCTTTTCTCCAGGAAACACATATGTCTGCAGTAGAGCATGCTAAGCTTCAGAGACAGGGATTTAAACATGTTTTTGCGTCATCATATAAACAGGCACACAAGAGAGGAGTGGCCACATTAATAGCCAGTGGACTGACATATGAACATGGGGCTGAGACTATAGATGAGGGAGGACGATTCATTAGATTACTGGTAGATTAGAAGGCATTGATGTAACTTTGATATAAATGTGTATGCACCACCAGGGAGTGATTGGCTCTTTTATAAAAGTATCTTTGAGTTGATGGCCATGTCCCATGGATTAGTGATCTGTGGTGGCGATTTTAATATATTAGACTTGACCCAAACCTGGACTCATCAAGGAGGAGCACCCAGAGCAATCCACTAACCAAAAAATTAGATCTTTGTTGGGGGGAGCTGGGCGTTATAGATGTATGGAGAGATATGCACCCAAAAATCAGGGACTATACACACTTCTCTAGCCCACACTCAGTATACTCGAGGATCGATTATTACTTTGTTTTTAGTTCTGATAGACTTAGGATAAAGGATTCTCAAATATTAACTATGGATATATCAGACCATAGCCCAATAACCCTGTTGGTAGATTTAAAAAAAGATGCAAAGAGAACCTTGTGGAAATTTAATTCATATATTCTTAATGATTCCGCAACAGTGGAGAAAATCCAAAAAGACATTAAAGAATATTTGGAAATTAATGATGATGGCAAAATTAAGCCCACAATCTTATGGGATGCATTAAAAGCAGTTTTAAGAGGGAAACTTATCTCTCTAACAGCATTTATGAAAAAAAGTAGAGGTCAGCGTCTGGCAGACCTACAGGCAAAATTGAAACTGATGCAAAACAGGGACAGCCAAAACACCAATGTGCAATGAGGTCTGAAATAAAGATGATTCAAAAACAAATAGATGAGATTTATAATTTAGAAATACAAAAAAAACTGACATTTTTGAAACAGAAACATTATGAGGTTGGAGCAAGATCATCAAAAATCCTGGCTTATAAATTACGAAAACAACAAAGTGAGAATACAATCTACAAAATAAAAGATCCTACTACTGGTCAAGTTGTAGACTCAAGGGAGAAAAATTAAAAAGACTGCTTTTGGAAGTTTTATCAAGAGTTATACGCCCAACCACCAGCAGTTGGTGAAAAGTGTATTGATAGGTTTTTGAATGGCCTTGAGCTGCCTAAAATTCAAGACTCACAAAATGAGATGTTAATAAAGCCGATCACAATTAAAGAAGTAAACTTTGCCATAACGAAGTTGAAATCTGGCAAATCTCCAGGCGCTGACGGATACACAGGAGAGTGGTATAAATGCCTGAGAGTGACTCTGGCACCCCTGTTGTTGCGAACATTTAACTGGGTGTTGCAAATGGGTGAAATACCTCCCTCCTGGGGAGAAGCTATCATTTCATTGATCCCAAAAGATAACAAAGACAAACAAGAATGTGGAAATTATAGACCTATAAGTGTACTAAATGTGGACTATAAATTATTTACCTCCATATTGGCACGTCGTTTAGAAAATATTCTACCAGAGATAATTAATCTAGATCAGACAGGATTTATACGTCAAAGACAAACATTGGACAATATCAGGCGGTCACTACATCTTATAGAACATGTAACACGGCTAAACACAAAAGCGTTAATAGTGGGGCTGGACGCAGAAAAGGCTTTTGACTCCGTAAGGTGGCTTTTTCTATATAAAGTAATGGGCAAATTTGCTTTACATGATAAATTTATCAGAGTGATTCAATCTCTATACTCGAAACCAACAGCGCAAATAAAGATAAACGGTGATCTCTCAGACTCATTTCAGTTGGAAAGGGGAAGTAGACAGGGCTGCCCAATCTCTCCACTGATATTTTCTCTATTCATTGAGCCGCTTGGACAATTGATAAGACAAAGTCCCCAAATTAAAGGAGTGACAATGTCAGGGGTTGAACATAAGGTGGCAATGTTCGCAGATGATGTATTAATCTACATGGAGGAACCTGAGCAGTCATTTATTGAGCTGATGAAGATGTTGAAAGAATTCGGAAACCTATCTGGCTACAGGCTCAATATTTCAAAAACACAGGTGATGGCCATAAACTTCACTGCTTCAGCAAAGCTACAGGAAGGATATAACTTGAGTTGGGAAGCAACAGGAATAAAAATATTTGGGTGTCACAATGACTAAAGATCTATCAAAGCTATTTCAAACAAATTATGAACCTCTGTCATTAGCGATTAAAGAGGATTTGAATAGATGGAGTCTTATCCCATTTTTGAGTCTAACCTCTAGAGTAAACTCTATCAAAATGGCCGTACTCCCTAAATTGCTCTACTTATTTAGAACACTCCCAGTGGAAGTACCTGACAGTTGTTTTAGAGAGTGGGACAAACAGATATCACGTTTCATCTGGGCAGGGAAGAAGCCCAGGGTACGGTACAGTACAATGCAATTAAGAAAAGAGAAAGGAGGCATGGCCCTCCCCTGCTTAAGACATTATATTATTATGCTTCTCAGCTGGTTCCGCTCCTCTATTGGTGCAATGAAGACTATAAAGCAAAATGGAAAGAAATGGAGTTTAAAATGATAGGAAAATTCCCTGTTCAGGCCTTAATTGGTGATAAGAATCTGTGGCCACAGGTGGGTGAATTGAGCAACTGCTGGATGAATCTAACCTTGAAGATCTGGGAAAAAGTTGTAAATGTGACTCAAATTCAGAAAATGATAACTCTATTCAGATGGTGCGCTTAT
Organism: Periophthalmus modestus; assembly: GCA_019594935.1. Classification (NCBI taxonomy): domain Eukaryota; kingdom Metazoa; phylum Chordata; class Actinopteri; order Gobiiformes; family Gobiidae; genus Periophthalmus; species Periophthalmus modestus. The sequence continues at coordinate 28,051 of JAIEZT010000348.1, read as the reverse complement.
GATACAGAGTTTCCCCCTAACAGAAGCGATGGTGTTTTTAAATCCTGGATGGGGAGGGGTCTGACCACTTACTTGTCGTTCACAGAGGGAAACATTTTTCTCAGTTTTCAGGTAATGCAGAACAGATTTGACCTACGGACAACTGACTTTTATAGATACCTACAAGTTAGACATAGTTTCACTTCAAATTGCAAAATAACAAATTTGACTCAGACTGAAGAAGCCTTTTTTAGAATTTTGAAATCAGCGTATGGGTTATCTACCCAAAAAATGATATCTAAAGTATACAAGGCACTTTATGTGACTGACAAGTGTAATACATTATATGCGAAACAAAAAATGGGAAAAAAGAGGCAGCAATTGAAATTACTGCGGATGAATGGGATGACATCTGGTCATTTCAGTGGTCATCAACCGAGTCTCTGACCTGGAGAGAGCAGCACTGTTGGAAGAACGTTATTAGATTTTTCAGAACACCAGCTCAGGGAAGCAGCAAGTTGTCATGCTGGAGACAATGTGGCTCTGAGGAGGGGATCACACTACCACATATTTTGGGCTTGCTCCAAACTAAAGTTATACTGGAGTGAAATCCATGCAAGGTTAAACTTAGTTTTTGGAGTGAACTTGCCATTCAACTTTAAAAACTCTGTACTTAGGTAGGGTTGCTCTTTTGGAACAGAAAAGTGATAGAAAGCTGTTGCAAGCCCTCCTGGTGGCAAGTAAAAAGAATATTACTAAAAAATGGCTAAATTCTGCACCGCCTTCAGTGGATGGCTGGATTGATATAGTATCCGAAATATTTAGGATGGAAAAGCTAACTTACACAATGAACATTCGAAGAAACAAATTTTTATATTTGGAACAAGTGGATCAAGTATATCGCCCCATTTAGGACAGACTTTTGTTGACTTCTCCATTTCAAGGGAAGAGTTACTTGACTATATTGTACATTACATATTCAGTGGTTGACTACACTTTTTTTGTTTTTTTTTCCTGTGAGCTCCCCGGTTCTTGTAAATAGTTTTGTTTCTATTTTCTGTTTTATATATTTTTTTTTTTTACATTTTTACTACACTAAAATGGGATGGGTCTAAAAGAACATGTTGTAATTATATAAAGTATTAAGTATAAGTAAGTATTACTTTGAAAAATGCTGTTCTGTGTAATATCTGAACTGGAAGTAATGTGCTTGTACTATGTGTTCCTCCCGAAGTAAAATAAAAATAAAAAAAAAAAAAAATAAAATAAATATTCAATTTTAGAATAAACAAATATTAAACTTTTAGAAATAAATAAAAAATAATATAAAAAATAATAAAATAAATACTCACCTTTTAGAATAAATAAAATAAATGCTCACTTTTTTAATTAATAAAATAAATACCTTTTAGAATAAATAAAATAAATGCTCACTTTTTTAATTAATAAAATAAATACCTTTTAGAATAAATAAAATAAATGCTCACTTTTTTAATTAATAAAATAAATACCTTTTAGAATAAATAAAATAAATGCTCACTTTTTAAAATTAATCAAATAAATACTGATCTTTTAAATTAATAAAATGAATACTCACTTTTTAAAATTAATAAAATAAAATCTCACCTTTTAGAATTAATAAAATGAATACTCACTTTTTAGAGCTGGTCAAGTCTCACTCTCCCAAAACTTCCACATTTTGAAAAATTGGAGTTTCAAAAATGCTTCTAGTTTGGAGGCAGATTTGTTGTGTCACTGAGGTTATTTCACTGTAATTTGCTCATCACAGAAGCTCAGATGACAAGCGACAGTTCATTTCATGTGCGTAATTCTTCTGCATGAACAGATAAGAGTTATCTTAGAAAGCAGAAGAGGCCGCTGCAGCTCACGTGCACCCACTGACCTGACCACTTCAGAGTTGGGTCACTGAGTCTACATGTCGTAATTGTGTATTTTATTATATATTTTAACTGTAGTCGGGCTTATTTCTGTCTTATATTTTGGTGTTGGTGCTTTTATTCAGACCCGGTCCTAGTTTACAGTACACATACAGTCAGTGGTGGAAGAAGTACTCAGTTTTGTTACTTAAGTAAAACCACAGATACCGGAGCACAAATATACAGAAGTAAAAGTATCACATTAAAACTTTTACTCAAGTAGATTTTTTTCAAATACCTCTTTAAAAATGTACTTAAAGAGTAAAAAGTAAAAGTATTTGAAGATTTTGAGGTCTAATAAAGCTTTAAATGTAAGGAGCTGAATTTCGTTCAACGGAAACAACTAGATCAATATTTTTTCTAGCTGCTTTTATTTGTATATTTTTGTTTGCTCAAACTATGAACATGTTAAATAAAAAAAACCCCGTAGCTTTTTCAGCAGCTCTCAAAATACTTTTACTTTTCAGTTCTGTTCAAAAATGTAGTGGACTAGAAAGTATAGATAGTGCTCTCAGATGTAGTGGAAAAAAGTTAAAAATATCCACTTTAAAATCTACTTAAGTAAAATACAGATACCTAAAAATTACTAGTAAAAAGTACTTTTACTTTGTTACCCTCCACCACTGCATACATTATAGTAGTAGCATCGGCCTACTTTACATCTCCAGATTAATAGACGTTCCAAAAAAATATGACCTGGCAAAATCAGTGTCTTAGGTGCATAAACGTCTGATATTTTTTTAAAGGAAGAGCTGTGCGTAAGTATAATATGCAGAATCTCTTGTATAAATGCTGATTATTGTTCAAATATGTAATTTAAAGTGTTTCTGAGCTGGCCAGATCATTTTTTTTCATTGTTTGCTTGCATAAAAAAATACTCAAAAGTACATTAGTTTTTATAGTTTTTTTTCTACTTAAACTGGTATTACACACTTATGTGATGCAGGAAAGGAAAAATAAGGATGGATGTGTAAAATGGAGGTAGTTGTGTGCAAAAAAAAAGTACTGATACCTCCTTAAACATGATTTTTTATGGCTAAAAAAAGAAAAAAAAAAAAAGTCTAGGCGAGCTATAATGGTCTATAAGGGGTTAAGGCCTGATTTCAGAAGTGGTTTAGGACAGTTTTGGTTTCACTTTTTAAAGAAATAATTATAGCAAACCTCTAAAATGAAAAGTGCAACAAATTTGACTGCATTGTGATCTTGAAAAATGCCTTGTTACTATGGAAATGGGTATTTTTGAGTTTTGTGTGAAGCACTTTGGTCGTCTGAAGTCGTTTTTAAATGTGCTATACTATTATATAATTTAAATAAACTTGAATTAAATTGAACTGAAGACGTAACTATTAGGTCAGAGGGAAACGTTAAGCCAACCTGAAATACACAAGTCCACTCATATAATGTCACTCAGACGGACATCACTTTATGGCCTCATCCACGCCCTCTAGTGGCATCGCCAGGCGCTCACATGCAGAATCACGTGAAACAAATGAAAATGGAAACAGGATAAACCATAAGTCATATATTTGTTTATTTTTGCGTTCAACATTGTCACAGTTGAAGTTTTACAATAACTGGGGTCTTAACTGACTCACTACTCACTGTACAAACAGAATGCACAATTAATGAGGCCAATCTCATCTCTTTTTTCCTTATTTTTTTCCCTCTCTCTCTCTCTGCAACGTGTTTTTGACGCCACACTGAACATCTTGCAGCAGCTTTCTGTGCGTCCCTTGTGTGTTTGTGCAACGAGCGGGAATGATACGCGTGAGAGCCGAGCTGGGATATAAATGGCAACTTTCTATAACAGTCTTTTTTTTTTTTTTCCTTTACATCTACAGCAAATATGAGTCCCAGGAGAGCCGAAGACAAAGTGGATATGTTTCACCCTTTTGATCCTTCCTTGAGGTGATGCGTCCTCCTTGTGTCTTCTGCGCATGTCAGAATCGAGGATTGTATACACAGACTATGTACAGCTCCTTTATAGTTGAATTCATATCTGTATTGGTCCCTTTCACACTCTTCTTAATCCAAACCCATATGTACAAGATGAAGCCCTCAGCAAACACAAGTGCAATGTTCATTAATGTTTAGAATTTACACCATGGCTTTGTTGACCAAACACATGCCGAGCATCAATAAATATCACTCCAACATGGAATAGCAAGGACATGTCAACTTTTGTTAATTTCTGGAAAAAAACCCAAACATAAAACAAAAATATATAGGCTGATTTTCTTCTTGTATCAGCTCACAGTGATGCGTTGCTCTGATCAGATCCATGCAGTGCATTGTTGGGGTCATTTCAAACATTTATGACAGAAAACATCCATGAACACACATCAAACAGATTTTCTTAGTTTTGTGTCGTGTGTTTAGCAAAAATAATTGGAAAGACATTCAGCTGATCATACAGTCCTATGTGATATGTCTCTTATGACTATGGCAAGAATGAAATGTTCAAATACATTTACAACCTGAAAATTGGGACGAACAGCTCACTAGTTTATACACTATAATAGACTCTTATGTGTCGACTGTAGAAAGTTCATGTTTACATTAGACCGGATACTTACTTTATTTTACAACTGCAGTCCCTTAAAAAATGAAAGTGTTCTTTCATATGTGCTTATCCAGCAAAATATTTCTGTTCAGCTCAAGGAGAAGCATATTCCTATAATAAAATATATACACACATTCCTCTTTCCACATCTAAGCAGATCTGTCTTTTAAATGTGTTTTTTATTTTTACCTGAATCTCTTCCTGGACGCTCTCAGACTTCAGCCCGAGTCTACGTTTGAAACATGATTGCACTTAACCTTGCTAACATGGTAACACTGATTCTGTTTACAATGAGCCTCGTGTCAAGAACAGTACATGCAAAAGAATCACAAATTATCCCACTGAACTTCAACGTCTCAGAAGACCGAACGGGCCGACACACGTGGAGGATTTCGCTCAAGACGTTAACGGGGCTCGGAACAAAAATAAATAAATAACAAAACATGGAAGAGCACAAATTGGGGCTTGTTCTTAATGTACAAAATCATTACAAAGATATTGCACATTTGATACAAAAGAAAGATTATGTTTTGAAGCACTCACCTCAAATCTTCTCGGTGAGTCAAAGAACAAGGCAAAACAACATTTCAAAAGTGTTTCTAAGTTTGGATTTGGGGATGCCCAGAAAGGAGCTGCTCCACTCACACTAGCGGACGTTTGACATTTTTGTGCAAATAAATACATGGAAATAAACTTTTGTGTTTTATCTTTGGAGAACCATGTTGTGTAACTGGTGTGAGGAGGCCTGCCACGAGAACACATCCTGAAGTGAGATACATCGATAAATTGAAACTTATTTATGCCACTGATACAAAAACCCAAGAGCAGATTTAAACCACAAAAAATATTCTAAATCTACAATATTGTTCAAAATCATGAGCTGCAATAAATAAAACACTTTAGTACTTTAGTTTATATCTACAATGAGCAGTGGTGGAATGTAAAAAAGTAAAAGTAAAGTACTGTCCTCAAGTAAAAATTTGAGGTATCTGCACTTTTTACTTTTACTTCACTACATATGAGAGCAGTATCTGTACTTTCTACTCCACTACATTTTGAGCTGGACTGAAAAGTAAAAGTATTTTTTATTAACGTCTGAAACCTGCTGTAAAGGCTGAGGGTTTATTATTTTTTTAAACACATTCATTATTTGAGCAAACACAAATATACAAATAAAAACAGATGGAACAAAACTATCAATTCAGTTATTTCTGTTGAACAAAACTCAGCTCAAATCTTTATCAAAATCACCATATTTGAAGCTTTATAAGACTCAAAATCTGCGTGAAATACTTTACTTTTTACTCTTTAAGTACATTTTTAACAGGTACTTTACTTGTCATGTTACCAAAAAAAATTCCAGTAGTGCAAAGACAATGCAAAGACAATAAATATTAACCCCCCCAAAAATATTGTCCCATCTTCCATATGCGGAATGAAAAGCTGTTATAGTGATATCGTGACAGGCCTGTGTGTGAGTTACGTTGACATTTTGAACCATTTGTTTTGTTGTGAGTGTCAGATGAAATAGCTGCATTCGAGAGCATCCCTGTGATACATTTTTAAGGTCCTATATTACGCAAAACTGACTCTTATGAGCTTTAGGCCATGTTATAATGTTATGTCCTCAAAAACACACCTGGAGTTGTGTTTTGTTTCATTCACACATGTTTGAGTAACACTTTATTATAAGTCTGTCTACATCTTCAAAGCTCAAAACGCTCTGTTCCACCTTGTGATGTCATGAAGTGGTAGTTTTCAAGTTAACAGCTCTTTTACCTTTAGTTCAGTAGAGATTGGCAATTCCAGGACTGAGAATATCCAAATGATTCTAGTGAAGGTGTATGGAGTTGAAAAACACAGTGGAGCACTTCCTGTATCACCACATGACATCACAAGGTGAAATAGAGTGTTTTCAGTTTAAGAGAAGAACTCTGAAACATGTGTGAATGAAACAAAACAGCTCCAGGTTTGTTTGTGGCGAGGAAACAACATTAGAACAGATCAGAAAACACTAAAGACACTAAAGATTTTCAGCAAGACTGAGTTCGCCCTTTCAAACCCTTCATCCTATTCCCCGCATAATACTGATAAAAATTCATTTTTGCTGATAATATTGTAAGGATAATCTTACAAATTACTTTTACGCACAATATACTGTACATGAAGTCTCGACTAAATAGAAGATGCATTAATAATTGGCACATTTAATTATGAAAGACAACACTAATCGCTGCCACCTACAGTACTCCACTAAAACTACAATGGCTGAGATGGTCCGTATTCTGTCTTTGAAATGTGAAGTCCACTACATGTGACAGGGAGGAGGCTACCGGAACATAGCATTCATATGGAAAAGTAGTGCTAGAAGTTATGCCATCAATGTGACAGATAATCTGGATGAGTTCTTGTCGCGTTCCTCCATTTTTTGTGAAGCTTATTCAGGTCAGGAAGCAGCAGCAGCAACGTGGAGTGGCCACAACACCCAAAAGGCCCCGAGTGGAAGAATAGAGTCCCATCCTGCATATACTGTAGAAGTTGGAGGTGTTACGAGTTGTACCGTGGGTGATTTTCGTTAGCATCACCGCAGCGCTAAAACACAGTGCACAGGCCATAGAGTCATGCTATCAAACAGTCCCTTTGGTGTGTAAGCTAATCCTTCATCCAACCAACCAAGTCTTTTGCGTTTATAATATTTATTTCTAATGAGAACATCACACTACGGTACTGATACCACTGTGTTTAGGTTTGGGCGCGCTTGAACTCGACTGCTGGTTGTGGTGATGCGAGTGGGAGCTGTGATGCGAATGCTCCCTGTAGTGGGGGTGCGGAGGCGGGTGTGCCGAAGAGGAGGGGGTGGAGCCGTAGCCCGGGTGCTGAGACTGATGGTGGAATTGCGTATGGGGAGGCGGGTGGTAGTGATGGTGATGGTGGTAGGGCGGAGGGTTTTGGGGAACTTGGCAGAACTGCGGGTGGTGGCCGTGGTGCTGAACTTGAGCCGTGTGGTGCAGGTTGGTGGGGTGGGGCTTGTGGGAGATGAGCGTCGGGTGTCCGGGCGGAGGTATCGACGAGGAGGGAGGGTGATGACTCTGGGATGAAGAGGACGGCGTCTTTCCTCGCTTGCTGCCAAAGAGGGAGCCCAAAATGGAGGTGGAGTTGTGCATCGGTGGAGGGGGCGGGCCTCGCGGTGGGCCCTCGCGCGGGGTCGTAGCTCTCCGTCGCGTGTGAGGGCTGCTAATGATGGACCCCTGCAACAGTGGAGAGAGAGGTAAAACCCATAGCGGTCAGTCACATAGCAATACTACGTCTTACCAGCAGGGGGAAATCATTTTTGATAAATAAGTAGCAAAATGTTATAGTGCATGCAAATGAGAAAGTAAAAAAATAAATGTTTGTATGGGAAACTGCAGCAACACTATGCCATGGTACAGGGAGCCTACGATGGAATGGCGTAATCTGTCAAATAGAATGTAGTTTTATTTTTTGCGGTCAGTGTGGAACACCTCCAAAGACTCATGCAGCTGGTTAAAATCAATAAGGAAGAGCGTCCGCATGCACAGGTCGTGATAGGCTTCATCCACAGAGTAGCATCCAACTAGAGGTCAAAGGGCAAGAGGAAGCTCCTGTGTGCAGAATTCACAACAGCCCTAAAACGCCGCTCGGGAATGTGCGTACTCGTCCCAGAAAGTTGCTGTTGACACATGCTTTAAACTAGAGAGAGATCGTAAGACACCTTGAAATGAGAACTCCCCGGATCCCAGCCTCCAACCCAACAAATGATTGACACATGGAATGGTGAAAAGATGAATGAACGAAATCCACATCGTTATAGGTCTGTGTGAACTCCGGCAGTTTGGCTATAAAACCTCCCTAATCTTTGAAGTGTTTGAATAGAGGATAAAAGGAGAGAAAGGGCCAGGAAGGAAGGAGGGGGAGAGGTCTGAGGCGGTGGGAGCTCAGTTTTGGACTTCCTTGATGAGATAGCTGCCTCGTACAGAAGGAGGAGACCCAAGGCCAAATGAAACATCACATGGGATGACAGACAGAGACAGGTGATGAGGGGAGGGGCATAGAGGGATTAGTAGAGTCATGCTTGTTTGAAGGTAATGTGTGTACTGGTCATATCTACCATGACCGCACGTCCTGGTGTCCAAAAAAAGTGGGGAGGTTCAGAGGCAGGCAACCCATGCATGCACACTAACTGAGGCAAGCAGGTCATAAGGCATCCCAGAAGAAAAATAAATCATCCAAACAAATGAGCTGAGTCTATGAAGCAAAGAAGACTAAAAAACAAGAAAATGGTGTTTTCACAGTGCACATAATCACATAGAGAGGAGCTTCGATACCAGCTGCTTCCAACTTACTTCCATATTGCTGTCTAGTGATCCTGCACTGCTGCGACGCCCCCGCTTGCCTGCCCGAGACATGCAATACCACAGATTAGAGATGGACAGCACTCTTGGATCAGCTACACACGTGTGAGGCGCCCACCGCTCCCGTAGGGGGCAGTGCAGTGGATTGTGTGACTGTGAGTAAGGTCCAAAAATGGGCGGGACAAGAGAAAGGGGGAGGCGTTCAGGTCTGGGAGGGGTGGTGGGTGACTGGTGGTACTACGGCTGTCGTTTTAGTAAAGATGTTTAAAATGCACAATAATGTTTTGCTTAATCTAAACCAGTAAACGAAAAAGGCAGAACTATAATATCTCTGGATCAGTTGAAAGGTTTTCTAAGGTTTAGGCTGAGTCACGGTGGTGGAGGAACATCAAAAGCAGTACTGTGGCCATCGCACATGGGATGTACAGGCATACACAGATCTGTTAGGCACATCCAGCCAATGAACATGACCATCATCACACATAAACAGGATCAGACCTGATGATGTTTGGACAGAACAGTAAAAACACATGGGATGGAAATGAGCAAAAAGAACAAAAAAAACACACAACAGAATGACTTCACTAACATGCCACGTCCTGCGTCAGAGAGCAGGAGACCGGAGGCTCAGGAGGCCCACGCTTTCCCCTTCAAATCAGACCCCAACAGCTACACACATCCTCGGGTACTCAGTGTTATTGACTTTATATAGATACAGGCTAAATATATAGAAATATGAATGTGAATGTGCTTCAGAACAAGAGACTATGACGTACACTAAACACATGAACATATGGATTAAATGATGAATGTTCTGTGCGGTTGGTTTCTTCTCTACACAAAATAAAAATGGTACAAAATGTGGGAAATGAATAAAAACATTTGAAAACAAAAATTGAAAGAGGGACCCTTCAAACCAAAGCAACATGACAAAACAATCTGAAGAAAGAGTCAATTTTATAAATAAAAGTGAATATGGGCATGAACACTATCTGTCAGTTTTTAAAACCCCAAACCTACAAATATAAGACTTTCTTTTCCGAGGATGGTGCCCCTCTGCCTAATCATGACAGTGTGAAAATGTGGAGTTAATTTTGGTTAATGTGTTCATGATAAAGTGAACCAACATTTTGCTATTTTTATCATTTTGGTCAGAAAAAAGGCCTTAGTTCCAGTAGCAGTTGCTTGTGTGTACCTGCTTCGGACAGGTCTCGGAGGGAGCTGCTCAGAGCGCTCCTCTTTAGCCCCTCCCCCATGGCGTAGGTGTCGTCCAGGCTCGCTCGGTTCATGTTGCCGTTTGCCCGTCTCCTTCTTCAGCCCCGAGCTCTGGACATGCTGGGCCTCACCACACCCTTCTGCTTCTCCAACTCGGCTGTGGAAAGAGGCCAAAACAGAGGGATGTAAGAGGAAGCGCGGTCTGAGGGAGCGGCCTAAAAACATCAACCACTCTACCTACTGCCAGTGTCTAGTGAAGTGTATAGTTCTTAAAATGAACAAAATGCATTTGTGAACACGGTGACTTATCTGTGTGGCCTACGACATTGTGAGAACATGTTGAAGCAATTGGCTCTGTGCACAACAGCGCCCTCTACCTCACTGTTAGAGCCACTACTTCCTGTCCAGTTTTTATCTTGATGAGGTTTTGAGACACTAAAATGAACAAATATTTAAGTTCAGGCAGTGGACAGGAAGCAAGTATCTGTACATAGTTTGGACATTACTAAGGTTTTTTTTTGTTTTTTTTTTTAAATATGTAGTTTGTCATGAATACAGTGGGTTAGTGCTAGTGTTTTATATATATATATATATATATATATAATATATATATATATATATATATATATATATATATATATATATATATATATATATATATATATATTATATATATATATATATATATATATTGTACACAATTAGATACACATTTGCCAGTTAACAGATGAAACAGTTACTAATCATCAGAAGTACAGCTTTAGTAACAATTTGTAATTTCAGAAGTCATTTTCTTTTGCTTAGCTTCACTGTTCATAAACTAAAACGTTAAACTCCAAGGTACGAGCAAAAATAACAATATTCTATTTTCCTTTTCCTTCCTTTTTAAAAACATAATTTTATTTGACAACTACGAACACAATTACCACAACTACTACTATTACTACTACTATTACTACTACTACTTCGCAGTCTGTTGTATTGTACTACAATACAACAGACAACAGACTGATTGAAAACTAGTATTAGTCATACTAATATGACTAATACTACTACTGCTACTACTACTGCTACTACTACTACTACTATTACTGCTGCGGCTGCTGCTACTACCACTGCTACTACTACCACCACTACTACCACCACCACCACTAGTACTACTACTACTACTACTACTACTACTACTTGGCAGTCTGTTGTATTGTACTACTAATATGACTAATACTACTACTGCTGCTGCTACTACCACTACTACAACTACTACTGCTACTACGACTACTACTACTACTACCATTACCATTACTACTACTACTACTACCATTACTACTACTACTACTACTACTACTATTACTACTACTACTACTATTACTACTACTACTACTACTACTACTACTACTACTACTTCCACTACTACTACACATGGACTTAAGGAAAACTGCAGCTCACACTCTATCCTGTACTTCTCCATCTCCTGGACCTCAGCGATAGATTCCCGCAGATCATCGGTGAACTTCTTGCGGTCCTGGGTTGGGGTGCGTTAAAGTTGATGAGGACTTTGGTGTCTGCTCCAGGTATCGCTGATGTAAGCCGGATTCCATTTGGGTAATCTAGCAAAGAGACAAGAGATATTTCAGGTTAGGACCGTCCATCAAAACATAAGCTAAACATGGCGTCTGGAGTTTTGGATGGAATAAACAACGTCACAGCTCGTTGGCTGGACTTCCCATTTTAGATTTGTGGTTGAGCTAAATCAAACCTGCTCTTGTCTCATGTAAACATTGTCAGCTAACATGGAACACAGCACGAAAGAAACAGAAAGAAACATGGTGTGGGAGCGAGCTAAAATGGTGTCTCTGGAGGGTTGTACAGACTCTGCTTAAAGGGCCCATGTTACACCATTTTCTGATCTATGTTATAATGCTATTTCCTCATCACAAACAGACCTGAGATTGCCAATATCTACTGAACTAAAGGTAAAAGAAGCTGTTAACTTGAAAACTACCACTTCATGACATCACAAGGTGGAACAGAGCATTTTCAGCTTTGAAGATATAGACAGACTAATAATAAAGTGTTACTCAGACATGTATGACTGAAACAAAACACAACTCCAGGTATGTTTTTGAGGAGGTAACAGCATTATAACATGGTTTAAAGCTTATAAGAGTCAGTTTTGTGTAATATAGAACCTTTAATTCCTTGTACATTCATGGTTCAGTGCATATTCATTTTTATTTTTTTTAAATTAGTAAAGTTTTGGTTTAGTCCTTTTTCCACCAAACCAGGACCACACCAAGACTAAACCAGGATTAAAAATGGACAACCCCAGGACTAAGCCAGGATTAAACCAGGACTAGACCAGAACTAAACCGGGACTAAACCAGGACTAAACCAGGATTAAACCAGGACTAAACCAGGACTAAACCAGAACTAAACCAGGACTAAAAATGGACAAACCCAGGACTAAACCAGGATTAAACCAGGACTAAACCAGGACTAAACCAGGACTAAACCAGGACTAAAAATGGACAAACCCAGGACTAAACCAGAACTAAACCAGGACTAAACCAGGACTAAAGCAGAACTAAACCAGGACTAAAACCGGGACTTAATCGCGACTAAACCAGGAGTAAATCACAATAGACACAAATAGGACCAAGCCAGATCTGCAAGCATCATGACTTAACTTGTACCAAACTGAACCAAATCAAGACGAGTGTGAACACAAATCAACCTATAGTCTGGTACTTTGTATGAATTAATGTTAGTTCTACTTACACTGGTTCTCAAACAGCATGACCTGCATCCCATACAGAGAGAAGGACTGTCTGAAGCTGTACGTCACCGAATTCTTCTTTTTCTGGAAGATTTTTGTCACCTAAAACACAACACAAAATGAGTGGGTGAAACAATGGGACGTATATGTTTAGAGACGAAGCAAACGGGGAAGGGCCGTACCACTAAGAGGTCGTTGAAGAGGAAGATCTCCCGCTGATGTAAGCCCAGTTTCTGCAGTTTGTTGGGGTCTGGCACTTCAAACAGACGACAGTAACAGACCAGACGCCGATGAGGCAGGGACAGCACCTACGAGACACAGCAATAACATCGTCTTTATAAGGCTGAAAGTCAACGGGGTGGTCTTGGACGACAAAAAATGACACTGGACTTATATGAACAAAAGCAGGAGAGTGAGCCGGGTTGGAATGAACCCAAGTAAAAGTAGTAAAAGTACTGTGCTTAGTATCTGTACTTTACTTAAATACATTTTACAGTGGATACTTTACTGCATTTGAGACCAGTATCTGTACTGTCTACTCAACTACATTTTGAGCTGGATTGAAAAGTAAAAAAACAATTTTTCATTTATTTTTTGAGACCTGCTGAAAAGACTAAGGGTTTATTTTTTTACACATTCAAAAAAATATACAAATAAAAACAGCTGGGAAATAAACTGTAAATAAAATTGTTTCTAATGAACAAAATTCAGCTAAAATCTTTATCAAAATCACTACATTTGAGCTTTATAATTCTCAAAATCTCCACAAAGTACAAGTTTTTACTCCAAGTACATTTTTAAATAGAAAATTTTACTAATAGTAAACTAATACTTTTACTAAAGTAGATTTTTTTCATGTGATACTTTTACTTTTTTTTTACTTGAGTATTTTCGCATCGGTATCTGTACGTTTACTTCAGTAACAAAATTAAGTACTTCTTCCACCACTAGCGACTTCTGGATGAATCTAACTATTATTTTATGTTGAAATCCTCAAAGTAGCCCCCCTTTGATTCAATGTTTTTTTTTTTTTTTTGTTTTTTTTTTAATATTTAGTACAATTATTTCACTTTTTTACTTTACTACATAATTCCATATATATTACTTGATGTCTTGTGTATGTATAGAAAATGTAAAAAGTAGTAAAAAAAAAAAAAAAAAAAAATCCAAATAAGTATGTATGTAAGTCTGTATGTATAACATTGTATGCTACCATTTCAAATACAGTAGTGCGTAGTAGTGTTTGAGCAGTGAATAGAACTTTATACTTGTTTAAAGGCTCAAGATTTAAATTTATGTTGCATATAAAGTAACCTTAAAAGTGTTCATTTTTATCTTGTACATATTCAGTCTGCCGTATCAGTTTGGCACGGCGTCGCTACTGTACTATATCCTATTTATATTACCCAAACACAAGTTGAAACTGTGTGATAAACCTTTGCCAGCACATTTTCATTATTTCTATGAATCATAACACTGCATGATTCTGAGCACGGTCTGTTCCCCGCTCAGCCTTGATAAACTCACTACACTGACTCCGGCATCCCACCATCCCTCAATTTATGCCTTTTGGTTTCGCCAGAGGATTTTTTCTCCCTGTTCACAGATGTGGCGCTCAGGGGGGCAGAGTTCTCGTGCCTGGAGGTAATCCAACACTCAAACTACCTCCATGATGTTTGCTAAGAAGCACGATGGGTTCTGAGGCGGGGCACAACAGAAACTATGATTTATAGATGGTGGTGAACAGTACTTACACATCCAAGGCCGTGATGGAGGGAGCCAATCTGGGGAGAGACAAAGTAAGGTTAGATAATTGTTTTAAATGGACATCATATAGACACATTTTATTTTTGCCAGAAAGAGATAGAAAAAGTTAAAGTTAGTCCTATGTTGCACAGAACTGACTCTTAGGAGCTTTAAGTCATGTTATAATACAGTTACCTCCTCCTCAAAACAGACCTGGAGTTATGTTTTGTTTCATTCACACAATGTTTGAGTCACAGTTTTATTATTAGTCTGTCTACATCTCTAAAGCTCAAAATGCTCTGTTCCACCTTGTGATGTCACAAAGTGGTAGTTTTCAAATTAACAGCTCCTTTTACCCTAAAAACTCGGGATGATGTAGAGCGGGTTAATACGAACATGTTAAGACCAAAATGACCGGTCTGACAGCAGCAGTTACAGAGAGAGGAGACACAGTTTTCTAATGTGAAGTAAATTGGAGTCGATGGAGCAGGAAGTGCGCCAATGATCACTTCCTGTTTGGAACATGGCAGCTAGCAGGTTGTCCATTTTATATAAACACTTTACTTTCTTTTGCTACACCTTCGTAGAGTGATATGAAAGATAAGAAATTATTATTAGAGAATCAGCAGTGTCAGAAGTAAGATAATGGGTATGATATAGTTTTAGTGTGATTTTATTGGGAGATTTTATTGTGTAATAATTGGTCATTTTATATTGTATTTCTCATCTGCTCAGGGACGACAGATGGAAACGAGCTTCAGCTATAATCTGGTGTAAAGCATCTTTAATGTTTTTACATATTGTTCCTGTCAAATAAACTAATAAAGTAAATTTCTATTAGCTGGACAGAGAGGATGTAGAACCATGACATAAAATCCCAGATAAAACTTTATAATTCCTTTGGTGAAAGTTAAAAATTATCTAAAAAAATATCCTTGTACAAATGAGAAACAGATCCACTTGAAGCCTTTAGTTTTAGTATTTTAATTTCAGAAAAGGCCTTGAATTGGGGAAAGGAAAAAATGATGAGTTTTTGGTGTGTGTCTGAATCATAGTCTAGACTTCAGGTCGGGGCTTGATTCATCACATTTTGGCAAACTCTGTTCTCTTCAAGTGCCTCAATACAATTAAGTACTTTTCCAAGAGCTATTTTCATATTGAGACTGATTACTTTTCAATGCGTCCAATAATTACAAGAAGAACCAAAACTAGAATAAAAATCATAATCATCATCAGGTCAGCAGCAGTACACAACTTTGACACTTTGAAAAGTCTTTATCAAAATCACCATGTTTGAAGCTTCATTAGATCTCAAACTCTGCTCAAAAAACTTTTAGTTTTTACTCTTTAAGTACATTTTAAAACTTAATACTTTTATCTAAACATCATCTTCCGCCACTGGCCTTGCGTCTGTCTTAGGTCTTATGTAACTGTGTACTTTTGTGTACAATTATTACAAGAAGAAGCAAATCTAAAAAATAAAAATCATATTCATGGGTGAGCCGTGTATACAGCTTTGACTCTACCACTGGGATGATTCAGTGATGCGTTTTTAATAGGAGAAAATATTGTTGTATTGTTTATTATCATAGTCCAATAAAAACAGCCACAAGCCTCGGGTCAAAGTGTGTGTTGTAACTCAATCAGCAGACCAGAGACTGTAATGTGTACAAGATGGCAGCCCATTTTTCATTAGGCTGCAGGAAACATAGCGAGGGCTCTGGTGTTGTAAAGATCGCGAGTGTGAAGGTCTCCGGCACAAGCCAATTTTCACACAACAACGCCCAAAGGTGCCAACGCTTCAGTTCTAATACTGTGCACTTTTTGGATGTATTGCTCATTGCTGCTGCGCATTATATGGACCTTTTTTTATACCATAACTACCACGAGGATTAGATCAAAATTAGTTCTCAGACTCAGACTAAACCAAGTAAAACAACAAAAGAACCTGAGTAACACCGTTCCCCTAGATTACAGGATTTTGTGGCTTTGAAATGGCATCACAACGTTCTATAGAGCTGCTGACTGTAACAGAGGATATTATTGTTGTTGTGCCACAGACTGTATATATAAATGGACAAAGCTAACCTGCTAGCCGCCATGTTTCCAAACAGGAAGTGATCATGGGCGCGGTTTCCGGCTCTATCGACTCTGGCTCCAATTCACTTTCACTGAGAAAACTGTGGCCCCTCTTCCTGTAACTGCTGCTGTCAGACTCATCATTTTAGTCTTAAAATATTAATATTAACCTGCTCTACATGATACTGGTGTTTTGATTTCGCTATTGTGTCCGTAACTCAAGACATTAATAACAGACAAATCAGGTGCCTTCTTTCAATCCTGCTAGCATTAGCAACAGGTTTGATTGACAGGACTGCTAAGCCCCCCCCATAACCTGTCTCTCCACAACATGGAAGCTCATGTCAGGCATCATCGCGGCCAAGATAAATGGGCACATGGATCAATACATGAGCACAGCACAGAAGGGCATCGGCAAAGACACCAGGGGAGCCAAACACCAGCTCCTGGTTGACCGAACAGTCTCCCGAGACTGCAGAACCCGTAAGACCAACCTATGGACTGCCTGGATTGATTACAAGAAAGCCTACGACTCAATGCCACATACACAGGGATCACTGAATGAGGTTGTGGAAAACCACCCTTGAGGCCAATGGCAAGCCACTTGCACAAGTGACCATCAATGTGGCATATACCAAGGATATGCACTATCCCCACTGCTGTTCTGCATAGATCTGAACCCCCTCAGCCAAATCATCAACAACACTGGCTATGGATACCGACTCAGGAATGGGGACACCGTCAGTCAGACCACAGATGTTAAGACACGAAAGCTCCTGACCATGCATGGTGGGTTCCATCCCAAATCCAGCACCCTGAGACTGTACGCGAGCCGTAAGGAAGGAGGCCGAGGACTAGTGAGTGTGAGAGCCACAGTCCAGGATGAAACAAGATCCACAAGTACATCCAGGACAAGGCCCCAACAGATGACGTGCTCAGCGAATGTCTCAGACAATGGAGTGCAGAGGAAGAGGAGCTGGAGGAACCATCATGGAAGGACAAGCCCCTGCATGGGATGTACCACCGGAACATAACTGTGGCTGATATCAAGAAATCCTACCAATGGCTTGAGAAAGCTGGACTGAAGGACAGCACAGAGGCATCATCCTGGCTGCACAGGAGCAGGCCTTGAGCACAAGAGCGATAGAGGCCCAGATCTACCACACCAGACAAGACTAGGAGTACTAGGAACAGCAAAGGTACTGCGCAGAACCTTCAAGCTCCCAGGTCTCTGGTAGAGGTCCCCGAGCGTGGAAAAAGAGGGAATAAAGACCATCCGCGGAGGGTGAGGAGGAGATTCGAGTCTCCCAACCTGAAAGTACTGGGTTTCAGATAACATCACAACATTCTATAGGCCAAAAAATATTTAATACAGGTGGGGCAGCTAAAATTGTATCGTTAAAAATGCAGGTTTCTGTTGTAATACAAGGAATTCTAGCATCTAGTCCAGGGGTGGGCAAACTTTTTGACACACAATGGGTTCTAAAATTTGTGTTTGTTGACCAGTACTCACCGGTTTCTTGCCCACGATGAGCTTCTCGACCTTCTGCACCTGGGACACGTGGTCCTCATTGTCTTGAGTTCTCTCTTTCCGGATCCTTTCATAAATCCCACCAGCGTCTCTCGGGGGATGTCCTCTCCATCGTCTACACCTAAATTACAATTACAGGTTAGAAGGTGATTAGTCCATTTGTTTAAAGCTCTGTATGATTCTATTTGAATGAGTTTGGCTTATGCTTTTTATCTGTAGGCTCCGGTTTAACTCGTCTTTCAAGGAAGAACCAAGGCAAATATTTTCATATTCAGATTCATTCAGACAGTAGCTCAGTTGGTAGAGTGTTATTATCGTTATCTGAAGGTTGGTGGTTCAAATCCCATTCTCATCATAAACATTACTGGTCGACCAGTCAGATCCACTGACCCAGATATTGACGGTGCGATTCTAGCTCCCAGAGATGAATGCTTTTGTCTTTGGGTAAGACACTTACCCCTCCTTGCCCCAAGTGTCTGCGTACACTGGTGTATGTGTGGTGAATGGTGGAAAAAAAAAGCTGGAGCTAGAATTGCACTGCCAGTCTCTGGGTCAGTGGATCTGACTGCTCAACCAATGATGTTTATGCGAGAACGGGATTTGAACCGACAACCTTTGCATCAGTGGGCAAACAAACACTCCACCAACTGAGCTGAAAGGATATATTCAAGTGAAAGACCGGTTACCATTCTGTAAAACACTTTGAATTACTTTGTGTATGAACTGTGCTATATAAATAAACTCGCCTTGCCAAATAGCTGACAAAAATGATAACTTTTTACTTGCACCACATTAACATTTTTCTGATTAGGAGATTGTTCAAATGCGTTTAAAGATTATGTAAAATAGTGTACAAACTACCTGAACTCAAGGACATTTTGACAGTCTGCTCCTTTCTATCAGCAATAATTTTAACTTAGATCTCGATCACCTACAGTCCATTGACTTTATGAAACAAGATCAAATCCAGTCGTATGACAGTGAATGCTGAGAATTGGCTGCCACTCTTCCTGTTTCTAATGTGTTGCCTTTGTAGGTACTTTAACTTGCTATGATTTTATTGTTTTATTGATGGACCTGTCTAATAATAAAATAATAGACTTGTCATTCAATACATAAGATGGAACAGTTATTTTTGAGGTATTTATTGTGGGTACATTTCCTCTGCATTAGTGGGAAACTTTTGGTTTTTTCTGGTAAACAGTAATATTTGAGCTGTTGAGGGTTGAATAAAATACCTTCTATATCTGTTTGTTTTAATATTATCATTTACCGTCTATATGTAATCGTGACAGGCCTGTTCATCAGTACTACATTGTAAGCCTGATCAGTATATATGTATGTAACTATAGACTGTATAAAGAAGTGGACGAGGTGAATGGTAACGTCACCCACCACGTTCGGCTCCAGTCAAATGAAGCTCATCGAGGCCGGAGCCGTTATGGGGGTGAATTTGGAGACTGAGTTCCATATTAGGAATTCCGACGCAAGTATCATAGCAACCAAAGAGCCAATCCAGAGCAAACCTATTGAAGGCAACATCCCTTCCCACCCACACTGCTAGTTGTTTGGGTGTGAGCACTTAGCAACACTGTCAATCAAACCTGTTGCTATTAGCAGGTTAGCTACAGTATCGTCTATGGTATAAACTCATGTTGAGTTTGTACCCTCTCAGATTCTTGATGAAGTCCTCCAGTTTCATCTTCCTCTCTGGTTGACGTTGGGGTGGCCTGTACATGTCGGTGTTGAGGAGGATGATGGCGAAGGCCAGGATGAAGATGGTGTCGGGGTTTCTGAACTGCCGCACCACAGTGGGGTTACAGATGCAGTAACGCTGACTGGACCAACACAAAGAGGGAAGTGTGAGGGTTAGAATATAGAACAAACATATATAACAGTACATATATACCGTGTTGGGAAGTAAGTAGTGGTGGATGAAGTACTCAGTTTTGTTACTGAAGTACAAGTACAAAGTATAAGTATCACATGAAAAAATCTACTTAAGTAAAAGTATTTAAGTACCAGCATAAAAATGTACTACTTTAAGAGTAAAAATACAAGTGTTAATTGTTAAAGTGTAAATGTAGAGATTTGACATTTGTTCAACATAACAATACAAATCTGTTTCTTAATTTTCTTATGAATTTTCTGTATTTATTTTTTGTTTTGCTCAAAGCCGAACCTTGAACTTGAAAACTTTAGTCAGGATGTTTCCACGAACATGCTAAAATAACCCCCCAAATCATGTGAAAAGTACTTTTTAATTTTTAGTCCTGTTCAAAAATTTAGTGGAGTAGAAAAGTTCAGATGCCTGTTGTCAAATGTAGTAAAAAGTTAAAACGTCCCCCACTGTAAAATGTACTTAAGTAAAGTACAAAAAACTAAAAATTCTACTTAAGTACAGTATTTTTACATACTTTTACTTCATTACCTTCCACCGCGAGATGTAACTGAATACATTTACTGAAAATACCTATTCAGATTACAGTACTAACTGTGAGTAAACTGGTATTCTTTCATTTGGTACAGTTACTTTTCTAAAATCAAAAAATACTTGCAGTACTTCAATCCCACAGTTTAGGCTCAAACTGCAGAGTATTAGTGAAAAAATATTAAAATATGTCTTGTGTTTAGGCAGGTGAGAGGAAACATAGAACAAACATGAAACAAACATAAATCGTTTTTTAACTTTGTGTCTTCACTCTGTAATTTAAATGCAACTCAATGTAAGAGTATTCCAAGTATTCAGAATACAGTACTCTGTTTGGACCATGTTCCAGAAAACGTTACATTTTAATGCAAGTATTCAGTGTTCTGTAATTAAAGACATTTTTCAAAGGTATTAAAAAAAAAAAAAAACAAAAACCCCCCCCAAAAAAAAAAACAAAACAAAATTTCCCATCACTGCTGATATATCTGAGAGATGGAAAGCAGAAGAGAGGCAGCTTTTCACTGAGCCAACAATGAAGTAATAATGTTAAGTAACTGAGTTCTGCAACACAGGTCTGACAGGATTTAGACACAAAAACACAACATTATGTCATTCAAATGGTTACAACACAATTCAGAATATTCATGTGTTTTTTCAGCATGTCAATATAGTCTTGTTTAAAAATATTTATGAGTTTGATTTATAATATCAAAATAATTAGTCTATATACCATGAAGTCGATTTGGACGAAGTCACCCTCACGCCTCCATCTTATTCTCCAGATCAACAGTTTATTTCTTTACAATAGCTGGGGCTTGTTTTCATAGTTTATGCAGTTTAGCTTTATGATAAACATTTTAAGCTGTAGAGGGCTGACTAATTTAAGGACTATGACACATTATAGTCACTAGAGGCGACAGTGGCTCAGTTTGTAGAGGGTTTGCCCACTGATTTGAAGGTTGGTGGTCTGAATCCCGCTCTCAACATAAGTGTGTATGAATGTGTTTGTAAAGTGCTTTGAATAGAACTATCTGAAGTATTTCTTTGGCACTTTTTAGTTACAAGGTTAACTTGGGAATGTTGTTATCATTGTTATCCTGCGCTGGGGTTATTATCGCAGTCAGATACTTAGAGTACTTTCAATATCATAATTTGTGGTATTCTTCAACAGACCTATATATATTTCAAATGTATTATGTAAATGACATTTTCATCTGACCTGAAGGCTTCGATGAGCCGCTCCACCTTCTGGGCTTCTCCCTGGACACGGATGTGGTTCTGAACTTTCTGAGGGCCTCGTCCAGCTCCATGCCCTGGAAATCCCATCTCATCCACCACACAGCTGCAACACACAGGCACCACCCATTAGAAACCGCAATTAAAAACATCATTGGCCATGTGCAAAATATAGCGATATACTGTTCTTATCACTATATAAAAACTATATCCTCCCAGAATCAGCTAAAAGATGACTTAATAAAATAGCAAAGTCTACTCAGAGCTGTACTTTTCATTTAGACCAGTGTTTGGATATAGTGAGCACCCTTGATTTAACAAAGGTAGTACTTAATTATATTTGAACGTTAAATATCGTTTGGTACTACCATTATACATGCTTAAAAATGTTTCTGTAGAATAATTTTGGTTATAAATGGTATTAAAGCAAGAACATATAAACTTATAATTGGCAATGTGCTACTAAAAAGATATTATAATTACCACCAGAAACACACTACTACATATCTGAAATGCGAGAGACACGCTGGGGGGTACTGGAGACAGAACCACTGCCATAGACCAAATGCGTTTAAGGGGTCAAAATATTCATTGTACTTAGTTACTTAGTGGCTCAGTAGGGTGGATTTTAAATACAATTTTTTGAAAAAATAAAAAATATGTAGCCTGTAGCAAGCACATATGGAGGAAACGTACTGCCATAACACGTGTTTTCAGTTTGAGAGAAGAACTCAGCCTAAATATGCAGGGTTGTGTGTTAAAACATGTGAGTGAAACAAAACCCAATCCAAGCTCTGTTTGTGATGAGGAAACATTTCATTTGTGATCAAGAAAAAATTATAACAGATTAGAAAACAGTGTAATATTGGCACTTTAGATAAATGAGATTAATAGGTCTCCTATGGCTGGCCCTAAACATGCTCAGAAAGTGAATTCATTCAAGTTCATAATATGTACAAAAAAATATTCCTATTCTCTGCTCTCTTTACGTCATATCTATCAACTTTGTTGAGTGGCTTCTAGTGTTGTTGATGTGGTGGTAGAGTTTTTATCCCATTATACTTCAGCTCGCTTGCTGTGTCACGCAAAGTTTCATTTTCCTGGGACCTTCTGAGAGTAATAAAGCAGGTCCCGTCCACAGTAAGTTAGACACAGACACCGGTCAATTTAAAATAGTCAATCAGATCTTAACTAGGACCTTCTAGCTAGCGGACTCCAGTGTACGCTAGAAGGTCATACGCAAGCTGAACGGTATGTGTCCTGGGATTGGATGCGCCAAAGCATACGGTTGTATGAAAGTCGTGAAGGGTGGCCAGTTTGCAGAATGTAAAAAAAACTAAACTGGGAGATCCAACAGCTATTCCTGTAACTTTAAACCTATAAGGGAGAAAGGAGAAGAGATTTGATCTGGTTGCAGAATTTATACTTTCCACGCCAATTTCAAGAACGGGGTCTTTCACGAAACGACTGGCGATAGTATGAGAAGAGGTGCGGCCGACAACCTCTGCGCTACTGTCCAGTTAAAGAAAAGGAAGTTGTCCGTCCATTTGTCAGATGAGCAACTATGAACAGTACTCACCCGGTCACAGGCTTCTGAGAAAACGTTGCAAATTGTACTGTTGTTGGATGGAGCTGGACACTTAAGCTACAGTGCATTAAAAACGTTGGGAGACACTGGAGGGCGTGAACCCGCAGCTCTAGCAGCCACAGGCAGCAGTGAAAAAGTGAGTTTATAATGTTAATAAATAACATGGTTGCATTGAAGTCACCTCAGTTTAAAACTTGCAACTAAAGTCATTCAATCCCAGCCTGCGCCACAACACAATCGTGAGATATTTCATGTTGTATAAAAAATAAAATGATCGGTTTAGTTTATTTTTCAAAGAATAGTGTGTTTGTTATGGTCTGGTGGTGTCTTAAAATGAACGACGACATTGCACAGTTTATTGGACAAACACGTGTTTAAGATCAACATAGGTATTTTGGTGGCATTTTGTTTGGTATCCTTTAAATCGGATTTAAATATTTTATTTTTGACAGTATCTGTGAACCTAGTTCCCTACTCTTAATGGAATGCAATGCATGACTTATTGGTTTTTAAATGCTACTGAACATAAGTGTTACTTGAATAGCTTAACTATAGCTTAACCTATATTGAGAGTGATGTTAAGGTGGAAGTAAGTGGAACGTCACTGACAGCCCAAGGGTGAAATACCATGGCCCCGCCATGCTAATAATAGTAGTAGTAACCATGGTAAACTCACTCTGAGGACATCTCTGGTGAACTGTTGCTGCCGGTTCCGAGAAACTCTCGATCATCTGTGGCTCAGGCCTTTCTCTGCAGCCCAGCAAGGAAGTGAGCCAGCGACCACAGGTGTGTGTCTGGGATGAAAGCCCCGCTCCGTCAGGTACTGAATGCCTTTCTCTGGCTTCCTGAAACACCACAGAACAACACAAACAATAGTTGGGTCAGGGAAATGGATATAATACAAACAGATGGTGATAGTGATTAGGCAGATCAGGGTTTCAGCCTCTGTTATAGGCAAACATTTTGAGGCACCTTTCACCACTCAAAAAGAGGGATATTTTGTTTTAATTATAACTGCCATGGCAATGGTCCAAAATTTTTCAACGATGCTGAGCCATACACTGTATAAAGAAGGGGACTAAGTGAGTATGACGTCACCCACAGCATTCGGACTCCAAATGAAGATAAAGCGAGGCTAGAGCAAGTTATAGTAGCCACATTTGGAAGCCAAGTTCTGCGACCGCAAGAATCAGAGCAACCAAAGAGCCAATCCAGACCCAGGATGTTGAAGATAACATCCGGCCTACCCGCCCGCACTGCTGGTTTAGCAGAGAGGCAAGCGCTTAGCAATGTGGCAGTTTTTTATTTAAACCAGTGCTAATGCTAGCAGGGGTGTCTCGAGGAAGGAAAGAGGCACATGATTTAGTATGTTACTAAGGGGTCATATTCTTGATTTATGGACAAAATGGCGAAATAAAAACACCACAATCATGTAGAGGGGGGTGGGGGGGGAAGGGGGGGAGGGTTTAATAGAAATACAAACACAAAATGATGAGCCTGACAGCAGCAGTTACAGAGAGAGGGGGGCCGCCGTTTTCTACATGTAAAGTGAATTGGAGCCAGAGTAGAGTGATGGAGTGGAAGCGCAGCCAATGCTCACTCCTATTGGGAGAGAGCAATGGGCTGCATGACTAATATTAAACCAATGAGAGATCGTTTAAAGAGGATAAAATGCTAAACTTGACACTATAGTGATGAATCTGAGTTAATCAGAGCCCCAAAAGCTTATGTGTATCACAGTGTTTTGGTTGATGAATGGACGTTTTAGCACTGTCCCCAGAAAGAATGTTGGAATTAATACTGGATATGGATGTTCCCTGTTGTATGTGTTTCTAGTCTCTAACCAAAAAAGTCAAACCTGGACACTGTGCCTCTGTGAAAAAAAATGAACTGAACAGAAATGAATTCGCTGTATTTTTTCTATACACCGAAAGGTCTAAGAGAACGTACTGTCCCTTGGATAGTCCCTTCTGCTGTTTGTTTGTATACTGCTATGCCTTTAAGGCTTTGAAAGGTAGGATGTTGTGCTAAAAGCATACGTAAATAATATGGGCCGCAACAATACTGAAAAACATGGAGTTAGAGATGAGAAATCAAGTGTCTCCCCTGATTAAAATAATTCCCCATACTGTGATGGCGAGCATTAGACATGAAGATGAACGGGTTAAGACCCTATATACTCCAAACTGACTCTTGTGAGCTCTAGCACACATGTTAGAATTGCTGTTACTCCCCTCAAACAAACACACATGGATTTCATGTGTTCATTCACAAATTTGAAAACCCTTTATATATTAGTCTGTATACATCTCAAGAGCTCACAAAAGCTCTGTTCAAGCCACCTTGATGATGTCAGTTTTCACGTTGACAGCTCCTTTTACCTTTAGTTCGGGTACAGATTGGAAAGCCAGGAATGGAATTTCTCAAAAAAATGATTCTAGTTTCAAGATTGGTGTGCCAGTGGTTTACACACCAAATGCAGCCGCGGCATGACTCGCCGCATGACTTCACAGAGGTTATCAGCCGACTGACATCACATTCTCCATATGCAAGGAGGTGTTTGCCAAATGTTGAAAGCATAATCCTACCAACCAAACATCAATATACTACGGTTTCTTGCGAAAACATGTTAGGTATAGTGTGAGAAATGCAATGGATTCTATAGAAAGGGTGAGATTGCTCTATATTTCATGTTTGGGGTTCTGTGGGTTCAAATCCCACAGCATGTTTTTAGTGAAAAAAGCCATTGAGCAGGCAGCTGTCTGATTGTGATATGCGGGCTTATATCAACATGATATTGAAATGTCAAATTAACGTAGAAAGCTAACACTGAAATTAGAGCAAGCATAAAATTTTACAATCAAACCCAAATGTCCCATAATCAAATTGAAAGGCTGCAGTTATGTATGTATTTACCATGTCCTCTGCAAAAGAACAACATGATCTGGCTTTTTACCAACACATCTGGCTGTAGCTCGTCTTGGACTTACTACAAATCTTATGAAATTTTCTGGTGATTCTTGTATTGTTTCTTAAGTGTCAAGATAATCTCTGTCTTCACCTGATGCCTAACCCCGAACTCCCTTACCCTCCAACTCCCTAACCTTCCCCTAAAAGAAAGATTGACTTGTACAATTATTAGTCACTGCTGAAACCTCAACGTCAACCTAAACCATTAGACACTAAACCCAACAGTAACCTCTAACCCCAACCACCCTTACCTAACCCTACTATCCCTAAACGTAAAGCATCTAAACCAACCCGGAAACCACCTACCCCTTGAAACCCTACCCTTAACCCTAGCCCCAACCCTAAACCTAAACCTTGCCTTAAAGAAACCCCTAAACTCCAAACAAGGAACCTTCAAACCCCCAACCCTCCCCTAACCCTAATCCTAAACTAACCCCTAATATCTAACTTCCGAACCCTCTACTCCCAACCCTAATCCGTAACCCTGGCTAACCCACAATCATTAACCCTAGACTCTTGATCCGAACCCCCTAACCCTACACTCTAAACCGCCTAATCAACCCACTATAACCTTACCACGTGCCCTAACCCACCCAACACCCTAACCCTCTTTTAAAATCCTTCTACCCCTGAAAACCATATTGACACACAAGTCAAACCCCACTGAGTACCCACTTGTTGAAGAGGTTGAGCCGATTGCGATAGTGCTCTTTCGGTGGAAGTCAGTGCTGAGTTGGTGAGTCCCAGATGTTTCGTCTCCTTGGGTATGTTGTTTGCTAGGGTCTGCCATCGGAGACCTGTCCCGGCGAGGACTCGAAGCTACAGGTATGTGATCATTGAATTGGACGTGCGTTGATGCTGTCGTTGTCCCCGCTCTGAAAAAGTCCGACTACGCACTGCACTCTGACGATCTCGTCTGACCAGTGTGATGCAAAGGTCGGTAGCCAGTGACGTTGGCGAGAGGAGTAGTGCCGCGTCGTGGCACGGGTGGAAGCTCGAGGAGCGCTTCCGTGGGGAGCATGGTTTGACTCCTCGCCTCGTCGAGGAGGTTACAATATGTCCATGCTGTTCGTACACAGGTGGCTTTTGAGGCCCCTTTCTGATCGGTCACTCAGTCCGCGGGGAGGCTTCATAGCGGGGTTCCTATGCGGTCAGGCAGGGGAGATGGTCCATTCTTAAAACGCTGTTCTGGCACTCACAAACGATGGCATGTGCTCCGAGATTGGGTCCGTGTGCTCGCCCCTCATCGTTGGACGATGGGCAGACTCCGGGGAGAGAGTTGACCGCGCAGTATCAAGCGACCTGTACTGGGACTGCTGCATCTACGGACTCAGCGCTATTAGGGACGGAAATATCCTCTTCATCAATTAACACAGAGTACAGCACTATACCCAAGCTTATCTGTGCATTCTCCCCACTGCCCTACACGAGGGGCCAGGAGGAGAGAAGTCTGGTACGGTACCTCGCGCGCACCTCTGGACAACCCATAGATCTGGGGTCGGCCACCTGCGTCGCATGGAGACTACGCACAGTTCAAGAGCATCGTCTATAGATTCAGATAAAGATTGGAACTGTCTGGAAAAGGCGTCCTTTTTAGCTCCGTAATGGCGTTCTGTAAGGTCCGCTG
>JAIEZT010000347.1:0-61864 GCA_019594935.1 Periophthalmus modestus | reverse complement strand
CTCAGAAGAGGGATGACAAAAAATACGCTCAGGTTTACAACAGCAATTCGACTTTTTACCGTCATGTTAAAGCGAAAAACAATT
Source organism: Periophthalmus modestus (assembly GCA_019594935.1). Lineage (NCBI taxonomy): Eukaryota > Metazoa > Chordata > Actinopteri > Gobiiformes > Gobiidae > Periophthalmus > Periophthalmus modestus. Next base: position 61,780 of record JAIEZT010000347.1, on the reverse strand, counting down.
AGCAGGCTAAAGTATTGCAGTACTGATTAGTGTTTATATTACATGCAAGATTGCGATTCAAATACTTTCAGTTCAGAATCCTACACATATCGGGGCAGGGTGTGAGGCAGGTTGCCAGGTATTTCAAAGTAGGTAAAAATGCTCCTCAAACAATCTATAATACGGGTGCAGCGGGATTGAACCACAACTCTGGCAGTTTCTCGAGAGTGAGAGTCACATCTTACACTGACATTTGTCAATGCATTTTCTTAATCAGGAAACACAACAGGGAAGGATTGCTATATGTAATTACTGGGTTTAATGATCTATGTCGAGGAAGGGAAGTCAATCTATATGTCGACAGCAGCTGTGTATACAGGGGGGGGTTCTCGGTTGGGAGAATGATGAAATCTAATACGCAAAAGTTGATTCAAGGATAATTATCCCGTCCATAGTATCCCTGTCATTATGGACAAAGTAGTGAAATGTCGGAAATCCTTCGACAGCTGTGGGATGTGCTGTATAGGTTTGTGTTTTAATAGGTTTTTCATACTGTGGAAAGCTAGTTTCGACATCAAGAGCTTTGTAAAACCAACCAACCTAGAGGCATTGTTGGGTTTCTAACCCAAATTTAAAAGGCCACAGTAAACTTTTTAACTTTGGATCAAAGTACAGTTTTTCAAAACTTCGTTCTTCTAGAAATAAACGTCCCACTTTTTACTTCAAGATATACCTGGTAGCCAGTATCTCCCCTGTTACTCCTCTGATCTTCATTCGAAATAAATTATTCACTGGGTCATGTTCCCTTCTCAGGGTCTGGGGGAGTTTTGTGTACCAATAAACTGGACTGAACCAAGTCTAAATCAGGGACTAAAACCCAAAAAGCTGCACCCTGGACTGCAACAGGACAAACCCAGATATGAAACCAAGCAACCTAAACCAGGGACCTTTTGAAGCCATTTTCACCTTGGGAGTATATTTTTTGAACATTCTGTGCCAGTTATAGATACCAACCCTAGCACATGAAGGTATGTTTTTATTCACAAGTAAACAACCACTGGCCTCATGGCCTCACTGGGCAGGAATCCTAATGGGCCTGTCGCACTGTTGAGTCAACAATCTGGGATGACCTCCCGCTGAAAGTGAATGGGGAAAAGTAATTAAAAAAAAAAACAGAATTCAGAGAAATACTTGGAGCTGACAAGCAGGCCGAGATATCAAACACGGTTTAAAGCACCAATTTTGTTCAACTTTTTTTAGGCCAAAACATTGACTAAACTTAAAGCATGTTTTTTTTTATTTTCACTTTTGGCTGTGTTTATGTGAAACTGGCAAAACATGCATCCTTCCTGTGAGTGGGGAAGGATTTATTTGGCCTGGAAGGAGAGCCCCCCTCGCTGCTTTGTCCATAGAAATGTTCCAAGGCTATAATCTACTGTATGCCATAAAATGTATCTCCATGCAGAAAATTGACATGCTGTACCTTTAAAATCGAGTTGCGAGGGGGGGGGGGAAAGCACAAACATCTTTTCATTTGGAGTTGTCATGTTTGTTGGAGTAGCCATGTTTGTTTTGGTTTGTTTGGGCCAAATTCAACAGCTGGAACTGTATATAATAGGGTTTTGTGAGCTTGTCATCCAACTGCGCTTGGTTATCGCGGACAAACTCAAATCATCTTGTCCATGGAAAACGTATAGAGTTTTTCACTTCACAGACAGTTTTAATTTTAAAAAATGGGAATGGAAACTACTTTAAATTAAGATTTATTTGAACTTTACTCAAATTATAAAAATGTGCAGTTCATCATCCACCTGCAGCCATTAGCAAAGCATTTTGACGAGTGTGTGTAATAATTAAAGAAAAAAAAAAAGTGTAAATTATATGAGAGAGACGAGGGGGACACCCCCCGACATTCTTTCTGGATGTCGGGGGAGATACAGGTGAAGACACGACAAAGTGAAAACAGTTATGGCAAACATCCTAGAGCAAGGCAGGCACAAGGTTAAGAGTCGACACACTCAGTGAAAGTCAGGCAACATCTTTCCCTGGTAAACACAGAGCAACTGTTTGGTGGCATTTTCTGATTTACTAAACACAGCATCCATTCTCAGGGTGCAGGGGAGGTTTGAATAAACAGATTTAGAAGGAGACAAGATGGATTTGCTGTGTGATGTGAGTGAACTTCCTGTGCAGTCCCAGACATAAATCTGAACTTTCTATGCCTCAGATCCATGCTGTGACCATGTTCAGATTTGAGCATTAATGAGTATGAGATGAGTGTTTGTTTAGTGACAAGTGGTAGGAGGAGATCAGTGATCATGGTTAGGGTTAGTAAATCTGGCTCTTTCCACACTGATATGTGTAGCCCTGTAAATAGAGTGGTACATATCAATCTGGGACGGCTCTCACTGAAAGCAATCGTGACCAATGATCAGAGCATTCAAACAAAGACTTCACATTGATCGGTTTGAGCATCACAACAGTGGGACAAGCCGAAAAATCAAACTTTAGTTAAAATACATACACATACATTTTACATGTCCACTCTGTGCATTTTTCAAAAACACAGTAGTCTGTGTTTCCACTAAAATAGGCTGAAGTACAACTGTCAGCTCATGTGTTTTTGGTTTGTTCTGCATTGCCTTCTGCCCAAACCACACTGCTGTCCTGTGATTGGTCAGTCCTGACACCGATGACTATGCGGAACCAATCATATCACATTTAGATCACCATTTTACCTAGTATTTTGAAAAATGCAAATGCTATATTTACTGAAACAAAGTAGGTTAATGTTAAATGTTTAATTAGTTTCAGTATTGTACAGGTCCATGAAGTCTCTTTACAATTTTGAAATTTACAAAGACAGTTGATTAGATATATCAGTTAGATTTGTTCTATTGTACTCGATGGTTAAAAATATTTTTACTCATGTGCAATCCACGAGAGCGCAATTAATGCAAATATCTAACTTGACCTTTTGACTGAATCTGTGGCACCTGCAGGACCTTCAACCAACCAGAATTTTCCAGCAAGATGGTACCCCACAACATTGGGGTCTGCATGTTCATGAGTTCCTCAATCAAACATTGCAGACCGTAGATTGGAAGGGATGGAGCAATTACGTTCACCAGATACCACATCTCTGAATACTTTCTATGGAGCTATGTTAGAGTCGAACAAGACACAGGACATTCCTGAACTACAGCAAAAGAAAACAGATGTGACCACTGATGAAGGCTATGCTACAGTGAACATTGCAAGAAATTGAGTGCTGTCTTGATGGGTTTTGTGAGATTAATGGGGCCCATATAAAGGTGTATTAGATGAGGTAAAAAAAAACAAACAACAAAAAAAAAACCCACACACACATACACCTTTGGAAACCATTGAGAACAACTGAAAAAGTCTGATTAAGGTATCTTATTAATTGCCTTTGTAATATATATTTTTTTATGTTAAAGAGACTTATAGACAACCCGGTATTTTCATGCTCTGAGCCCCTGCTACTTGTGGTTAGTCACTCCCCATTCAGAGTGTCAGAGTGTTAGCCTTCAGTGTTAGAAAAATAATAGAAACAAAAAAAACCCAAAACATTTCTTTGCGCCATTACCTGCTATCAGTTGTATTTCAGGGAGAATTTCAGTTCCTGTTTCATGAGCTGGGTCTTCTTCTTCTTTCCATCTACAGCATGACCCATTTTTGTGTGTTTGTTTTTTTACTGTTCAAAAGCTCCAGAACTTATATTTGCATCCAATTAGTTTTAAAACAATGGTATGGTGGATGGGTCTCCTACCTTGCAATTGCATTCTCTTCAAGCTGTCAGTCACTGTTCCAAAAATCCATGTGGAAAAAAATAATATGATACTAAATGAATAAATATAGTTTAATTGTTATACCTCATTCAAATTCTAACTACAACCTCCAAACCATTATCGTAGCGGAAGAGTAGAAGGGTAGGTTTATAGGGTAGACTTCTGTCAACTGGACAAAGAACGTGACGGTTCACACCTTATGGTAAAACAACTAGGGTGTGGTAGTTGTGGTGGTTAGTTCCTTCTGTTACAGCCCCAGGCTCCAGCTCCTCCTACATCCATGTATTTAAAGTCCCTGCTGCTGATCCCTGTGTGTACAAGCCTTGATCCTCCTTTTATTATTTAGTTCTACTGTATAATTTCTAGTTTTTATCCCTCACAATTAGTTACTATTAAAGAGCCATTTATTATTTACCCTTTTACCATCTGGGTTGTGCTACTTCCTTTCGTCCCAGAATTCAACTTTTAAATTTTTTGCCATGCTACAAGCCTTGGGAATAGAAAAAAAACAAAAACAAAAAACAAACTATGCTTGAATGGTTAAATAAAACATGTGAAAGTGAAAATGATCTGTCAGTCCAGATTTGAACTACCAAAACTGATTTTATCCATTAACTTACAACCAAATTGTATATTGCTCTTATAGATTATTTTAGTTCCTGGTCCTGATATGAACCTTCTGTCTCATTCATTGAGATAGAAGTTTCAAAAAGGACAGCAGAATAAAAACTATTATTTTGACATTTGGAGACAGTGCTGACAAATAGCTGTTTGTTACATTTGGCAACAAGTAATAATAGCCAACATCCAACTTCCAGTGGCATTTTCTAAATATCACTATCACTTAAACATCAAGCACTGTGGTGCTTGATATTTAAACCAAAACCCTGGACTAACGCCTCAAGCTACAGTGGTACGTAACATAGGCAAAGCAAGCAAACACACATTTATCTGAAAGCATCAATTTACACCAGAAGCATTAGAGCTGCTGCTGCAACATTAGCCTCTGTAGTGTATATTCTCCTATTTAAACACCCAACTGTTTTATACTATTCACATATTAAATGTTGACTGGATTAATTGCGTTTTAAAAATACAAAAGTTGATGAAGAGGGATGAAGATGTTTCACATACCAATAACAGGCTGATGCTATGCTTGCACGTCATGCCTTCTTTCTTAAGTTGTCCTTGTAAAATTGATGTTTGACGTCGTAAAGTGTGTTATATTTATTCCCCACAGCTATAAACTTTTTGTAGGAATCATGAGTCATTCCCCGAGGTCCTCGATGTGATGCACAGGGTTTTAGTGTCCAAACAAACACTGGAAGGGTCTATAAAGCTATTCTGCCCACAGTTTCTCTCCACATAGCTGTGCTATGGAGTGATAAACTGTTAACCATCCTTGTTTAAATCAGACTGATATGAAAGTGGGGTTTTTTTTATTTATGATTTGATGAATACGGATGGATTTCGTCATATGACATATTTTTAGAAAAATATAAGATAAAAGTTTCTATTAATGGTAATGCTATTTCTACTCCTTTTTCAAATTACCTTACATTTCATATCTATTACAAAATGCTTACCAACTTGAACCAAATCAACCAAAATACATATACAGAATAAAAAGTGCAACAACAAATGGGTTACTCAGGCCTTTAACCAGAAAATATGTTGTACCTTTAGTGCTAACACAAGACAGGACTTAGAAAGCAAAAGGTTTCTTTTGGAAGGAGCTTTCAATTTCTTAAGTTGTCATATTCTTTTGCATACAAAATGAAAAATGCATTTTAAGATTATATCAGGCATATATCTTATGACAGATTGTGGTCATAGGCAGTTTGATCCGGAGCGCTTTTCGTTCAATGGAGACTTAACTTATACTTTTTCTAATGTATTTTGGTTCAGTGTACACAAGTGGATATGCTTAAATGTGCCTATGTTTTACATTGAGAGATGTAATTTATTTTTATGGACCATCTGGACTGCACAATTTCTGATACTATTCATCTTATAATTGTACATGTTTGTAAGTGGAAAGACACCAAACCTGCTTTTGCTGCCTTTTTTATTTTGTTGAATATTTTAAGTCATGAGCATTTTCTCAATACAACAGGAATAAAAGCTTTAAAATGTATGAACATAAAAAAAGGTCCTTGCTACTCTAAATGTGTCTTTTGTTTGTTTTACTTTTGCTTGCTTGTGTCAGGGAGAATTACCTTGAAAGTAAAGTGTGTATGTAATAATTAAATAAATGAAGCTGTTCTGATCCTGGTTTCCATTAACCTTTTACATCCCATAGCTTTCCTGGGATCCAGAATACACAATACACACTTCTCCAACGCTTTACGAAAAGCTTTGGGTGCATCTCCAAGTTCAGATGGGCATGACTGACAGGTAGATTAGCCAATCAGGGACATTTATGAGGATATAAAAGAAAGGAAACAAAAATAATCAAAGGAGACTGAAACAATGTTGTAGATTTCTGCAGAATCAATGAGTTAAAGCAATAAACTCTTAATCTGAGGTGAGAGAAATCATTTCTTTTTGCAAATGATGGGTGACCAATGAAATCCTTCGTTTCTCATGCAATAAATAAAATAAACAAATCTGATAGTCGTGTCTCAAGCCAGAACCAAACATGTTCAGGCAGAGGATGTAGTGACTAAACTGATATCCTTATGTATAATTTTACAGATTTGCCAGGCAATCCCATAGCCAGATAAACTTTAAGAGTATGAGACTTCTGTGTTGTTTGAAACTAGTCTACATCCACATGACTCATTTCCACCACCCATCTGTGCTGTTGCTCATTTGCACAGTGTCTTCTGTTTCGCACATATTAATGTGACTCTAGTATTAGTGTGACTTTTTGCACCTGACTCTTTGGAATTGTTCAACATGGCTTTGTGTCTGTGTGCGCATGAGATGGAGCTTCTCATTAGAGCCAGAACACGTGGTGTGAGGTGAGAGACGCTATGGGTCTTTTCCTTTACTGACCCACTGACTGAGACACTGCTGTGAGGTTAGGCAGGCGTGATGCGTTAAAGCTCCACAGGACATAATGATAAAGTGCCAGGGGTGCCTTAACCTGCTTATTAAGGACACAATATAAAGTTTCTTCATTCTCTGTATATATGGACACATCATGCCTCTTGTGAAACCTTAAAACTTAAAAGCAGACCTGCCGAGACCTCCACTGACCCTCCCTGATTAGTGGTTTTGATGGGGTGCTGGGGTTGAGTTAGAGGAGTTTTGGGAAGTGGCAACCGCTGGTTTGAGGGAAAAAAAAAAAAAAAACAATACACACACAGCAAAATGACAATAAACAACTTGCCCGTCATCATGTTCATTGCTTTTGGAGCTAAGAATAAACTATATCACAATAGTTGTAAGTAAACAACAATATTTGATTTGGACATACTAACTTTGCTTCATATCTGAGTGGCATCTCAAAACTAATGATTTCGAGGAAAACAGCAAGAAGAATCTTTTGAAGTCTGTGCAGATGTTGCCAAGAGAGTCTGCAGACCTCCACCCAGAGGACCCTAGCCCGCAGATCTGTACCAAGATGCACCTCCACAAACATGTCCCTCACCATTAGTTTACATCATAAACAATTTCAAAGACATTTAATCACCAATACATTTCATTTCTAGGTTTAAATTAATTGCTCTGTGTTGTCTCTGCTCTACTGCTGGTGTAGGTTAATTAGTTTTAAAACATGTCGCCACAAACAAAAAAAAGATATTTAACTGTCAGCATAGGCTGACATGGGGCGTAAATAGCGTAGGTCTTACGGACCAGTCCTTTTTTTGTATTTGTATTTTTGTTTTCTGTCATTTGGTCACCAATGCTCTCTTGTTTGGCTGTAGAGGTCGCTCCTTTGGGCCTCACCTGTTTCTTTCTGTACACTCCTGATCAAAATTTTAAGACCAGTTGAAAAATTGCAATTCACATTTTTTTGCACTGTTAAAAAGGTTCTAAGTAGTGCGTCAAAATGCAAAAAGAAGAAATGGGCTCATCAGCTGACCACAAGACCACAAAAATATAAATAACATTTGACTTTGACTCAGTAATGAGTAGCTGCACCATTCTTGTCAATCAATTTGTTTCGGCATGCTCGATGCTAGTATTTCCAGGAGGCTAGTGGGAATGTTGCTCCAAGTGGTGAAGATGGCTTCACGGAGGTCATCCACTGTCTGGAACTGGTGTCCATTTTTGTAAACTTCACTTGCCATCCAACCTCAAATGTTCTCAATTGGATTTAGATCAGGGGAACACGCAGGATGGTTCAAAAAAGTGATGTTATTTCTCTGGAAGTCCTTTGTCAGGTGGGTACTGTGAACTGCAGCGTTGTCCTGTTGAAAAATCCAGTCATGAGGGATGACCCCTGCAACATCTCCACACAGCCAGCTGCCGTTTGACGTCTGCACAACCATTGTTCCATTGAAGCAAAAAGCCCCCCAGATCATGATTGCTTCCCCTGCACTTTGCTATGTAGAAAATATCTCAGGTGGATTTCCTTGTCACGACAGTAAAGCTGGAAGCCATCAGGACCGTCAAAGGAAATTTTTTTTCTTATCAGAATAAAACTTTCTTCAACCTTTCAATGTCCCATGTTTGGTGCTTAAACTCCACACGGGCAATTTTGTCTCGTTGAAGGAAACGAGGTCTTTGATGACTTTTGTTTTCTCTCACAGATGCTGTCTAATGGTTATGGGACTGGCACCAGTGATAAGCTTAATTTGGGCCAAGGATTGTCCCGTACCTTGCCGGCCAGCCAATCGGATCCTCCCGCTCAGGGCCGGTAAAATTTTTTTGGGTCTACCACTTGACTTTTTTTTTTACCATAACCCTCAAGATCTTTTAAGAAGTTTAAAATGATTGTCTTATGACACCAACCTCAGCAGCTATAGCACATTGTGAAACGCCTTGCTGATGCAGCTCAACAATCCGACCATGTTCAAAGAGAGAAAAGCTTTTTTGCATTTGCCATCAGGAGGTCGTGACAGTGTGGATAGCTGACAGAAAATGAATCCACATTTTTGCAAAGATTTGGGCTTTTAAAGGCTTTGCTTACTCAGTTTTTTTTTTGTTTCACTCCCATTTCACACTGCCCTGTGCAATTGGATTGTGGACTTTTTGACAAATCGCACACAGAGTGTCAGAGTGGGCAAGAACACCTCCTCCACCCTTACCATTAACACCGGGGTGCCTCAAGGGTTGTGTTCTGAGCCCTCTGCTGTACACTCTGTACACTCATGACTGCCTCGCCTCTTCTACGTCCAACCTCATCGTCAAATTCGCTGATGACACCATGGTGCTCGGACTTATTACCAACGATGATGAGTCAGACTGCAGGAGTGAGGTCCAGCATCTGGTGTCATGGTGCCACAGCAACAATCTGGGTCTAAACACTAAAAAGACCAAGGAGATTGTTGTGGATTTCCAAAAGAAAGCGCACAACAACCACCAACCTCTCTCCATTGGTAATGATGTGGTTGAGAGGGTGAGCAATTTAAAATTCCCTGGGGGTAACTGTGACTGAGGACCTGTCCTGGGGCACTCACATCGCCTCAGCTGTGGGTAAAAGCTCAACAGCGCCTTTACTACCTGAGAAAGCTACGGAGCGCCCACATCCCCAGAGCTCTGATGGTGAATTTTTACAACTGTGCCATCAGCAGTGTTCTCACGTATGGATTTTTAGTGTGGTTCTCCAGCTGCACTAAGGCCGACCAGCAGAAGCTCCAGCGGGTGGTGAAAGCAGCCGGGAGAATCACTGGAACGACTCTTCCAGAAGTCAGTACCATCTTCTCCACTCGCTGTCTGAGGCGGGTGCACAATATCCTGAGGGACCAGCACCACCCTGCTCACCACCTTTTCCACCTGCTGCCGTCAGGGAGAAGGTACATGTCCATACAGGCCAGAACATCCAGACTGGCCAACAGTCTGTGAGGGTACTGAACTCTGCCCCTCTCCCCTCTCTGCCCTCCTCTCATGGACAATAACCACAGCCACTTACTCATAAACTTTTGAACTGGTTGCATTGTTGCATTATTCACCATTTCTCTACTCCCCAACAATGACCATATTCACAATATTCATAAGCACTGAACTGGTTTGTATTGTTGCACTATTGTCACTATTCTCAGGTATCTGTTTGTCTCTGCCTCTACACTTTTTTCAATGATAATGACGTTGCTTTATGCTGCTGTAAAATTGATACTGTGTCATACTGTGTGAATGTTTACACTTGGGTATTTAATGGAGTTTTTAGTGGGTTTGCACTTAACATGCTATGTGGAGGCTCCAAACGCAATTTCATTGTTCTTATGTGACAATGACAATAAATACTTGAATATTGAGCAAAGGGGTCCCAGGATTGATCCCTGAGACATCTCACAGGTCAAGGCCATTTTATCTCACCCATAGGATCGACCTCCTCAGCTTCTGCACACTCTGTGGAGAGCGGGGCTTTGTTTAATGGCTGCCCTGTTAATGGCTGTTTTTACAATACAGGGCAAGTTTACATGCAAATGTGTAAGCTGTATGTTATAGCGTGTGGAGCTCCTCAGTTTAGTCTTGGTGGAATGCAGGACAGAGATGGGTCGGTCCATTGCAGGAGGCGATGGGGAGTTCTATCCACGCTGACCCGATCCACATATGGAGTGAGTAGATAGCTGTAGTACTGAGTAGATACACCTGTGCAGATTATGTTTTTTGTGAATGGCCCAGAGTATAGCCCAGGGACTGTGGTACCAGGTGGGACATCAGGGAACACAGTGGGCTCTTCAGCGTGATGTCCAAGCGGCTGCGGAGCCCTCTCCAACACTCGACCAAAGTGAAAAGAGCAGAGACAGCCCCATGTGTAGGATTATCTCCATGTTTTGTAGATAAAAGGGAAGTCTGGAACAGAATCTAAAGTTTATGGAGCTGATGCAATTAAATGAAAGACACTGGAAATTCTCAGCGGATGCAGAGGACACTGGATGACATGCTCTTTGTGGATATAAATGGATGCTTTGTTCTTATCTTTTTGCTCATAAATAGTTTATTTACAATGGGTTGCATGTATAAATGTGATAGATTAATGTCAGGCAAATTGGACATACACATGAATATGGAACGGGACCACTTGACTTATAAATTTGAGCTTTCATAAAAGATACAAAATAAATAAATAAATAAATTTAAAAAAAAAGTTTTACTAAATTTTTAATCCTCATTTCATCTGTGTAGCTCCTGGAGTTTGACATCTGTATTTAGTGTGAATGTACCTTAAGAGGATCCTGTGATTGACAGTATCAAAGGCAGCACTCAGACCTAACAGAAATCTAGTGTGTAACACAATAAGCCAGCATGTAGATGATCTCAGACAGTTTTATCAGTTACAGGGGCAAAGTGACTTAGTTCTAAGTGTCTTGGTGGCTGCAGGGTTGTCATTTGTGTTTTGAAATTGATGGCATTTTTAATGCTGTGAACCTTGTCATTAAAGAATACTGCAAATTCATTGCACTTTGATGTGGTTATTAGTCCTAACAGCAGAGCTGGACAGTTTGTTAATCTGTTACTGTTGCAAATAGAACACAAGAGTTGTTACTGCAACTTCCAACAATGTTCGAAAAATACCACTCTCTTGTTCTACACTTGTCCTTGCACTCCCTTTACTATGCCCTGACCGAGTCATCATTCTTGCCAGCAGGAGGCTGGTACGAGATGGTTCATATGTCGGAGATGTACTTAGGTGCCTAGGGAAGGAGAGAGCTGTACTTTAGCAGAGTTGCGTTGAAAACATGTTTGAACTACTATAAGCTGAGCTGACATTTGAAAATCCAACATTGTTTTTGCCTAACTGTGGGAAGCAGACAAATTGGACTAGACCGTTCCCAGTGTCTCAGTCTGACAGCCCCTCAAATGCAGATTAATCCCAAATGAGTAAATGGCTTTTGACTATGCTAAACATGACTTGATTGGGCAGTGCTTTCTTTGGAAAAGGACCAAACACAGTTACCGTCAGTAGGTTGTTTATCAGTTTCAGGTTTATAAATTGTTCATATTTGGAGTAGAACATTGTACATTTAATTTTAGTGTTGGGAAAATGAACCGAAGAAAACCAGTTTCCTTATGTGGACTTGTGTGGTTTTGTCTGCAGAGATTTCATATTAAGTGTAAAAATATTCAGTGGGAGGAAACCTGATGATGGGGAACATAATTTCACTCCGCAAATATCACTTTCCCAGTAGGCTATATCACTTATATGCAGAGGTAGGTAGCACTTGAGTAACTTTTTGAAGAAATTTCACTTTTTTTTTTCCTAGCAGCATACATTTAGTCTTACTTGAGTTACAGTACTTTTGCTTGAGTAAAAGTTTTGGTTATTCTTCCCACAAGTGTAAAAGGGAAATTTCTTACACCGCTTCTCCAGATATGATTTAATTTTTCTAATTTTTGTGCAGCTTTTGAAAACATCAGATTTTGTGCATTATTCAATGTTTTGTCTATCAAATGACATCAGCTTGTTAAGACCTGACAGTTACTCTTACTTGAGTAGTAGTTTTCTCATACGTTTTTACTCTTGAGTAATTTCTTGGACTACAACTTCGTGCTTCTACTTCAGTAATTGTCGTAATGACTGGGGAATCAAAGATGCAGACTCGGAGTAAAAGTTTAACAGAGCTTATTACAAACAAGAAAATGCAAATCTGGTTGTAGGAGCTGACCATAGGAAGCTGGGTTGGAGGCTAAGGTATTCGAACCGGTCACAGGAAGCTGGGTCCAAAAAAGGGATCTGACAAAAAAACTAGAAAAACAAACCAAGACGCAGACTGAGCCAAGCAGAACTATACCACGGAGAATACACTGACGATCTGGCAGCGTGTGTTGAAATCAGCAGTCCCTTTGTACTCTAGAGTTGATAGTTTGATTGCTGATCGGTTGCAGGTGTGTAGTGGGTGGTGCCAGAATCTCCACCCAGCTCCAGGCATAGACACAGTAGGGAGGGGGAAAAGACAGCACAGAAAACACAGGAACAGACCTGGATCCCGACAATAATATTATTTTTAAGTAACATTATTCTTATTTGAGTACAATTTGTAGTCTCTACTCTATTTACAGGAGTCTAAAAGTATCTGTGGTCTAGTTGCAGTGGCTGTTTGGAGAGATTACACCTCTCACAGAACCAGCTTCCGGGTCATGTAAAACAAATTGGTCTAATGGAAAATGGAATAATAAACCCATGCTTGAAGCCTGCTTTTCAATATATGTTTTTGAAAAGTGATCAAATTGAACACTGGAAAATCTGTTTTATTGTAATTCATCTTGTAAATGAAGGCAAAAAACGAAGGAAAAAGGATTTTTTTTTTTTTTGATAAATTGAAAAAGTACCACCATGCATATAAAAAGGTATGATGGCTTAAAGACAGAACATTTTAATAGATATTTTTGAATTGTAAACATTTTCAATTAACTTAGGGGCGTGCAAAAACATCACAATACTAAAATTTGTTGTCATAGTTTCGCATCATTATTGTAGGATGCAGTATTGACATATCAACAGCGTTTTCAGGTATCTGACACTCTGGGGAAGTGTTCCAGACATGTCCGACTGGGAGATTAAAATGTAAGGTGGGACATGAAACTGTTGTTGTTATTTCAAATTTTAACAATTTTATGTATGTATGAGGCGACTCAACTTAGTGAAGTCCTGTTAAATTGAGTTTACAGTAATTGTTGTGTAACTGACCAAACAGAGCGGATTATCGCTTACACTTGTATATGTGTATATTAATTGTGATATTCATATTTTTCCTTATTTAAGAATATTATTCACTTCGACAGTACATCCAACGGTGCATTTGGCGAATTGGGACACGGCCCATGACTGTGTCTCAATTTGCCAAATGCACCGTTCAAGGGTGCACTAACGTAACTTCTGGCGCGACAAGGCCTGTCACATTTCATACACCTGACAAATGCAGCCAAAAATGTGCCCTGCGTTTCCATGGAGACTGGCCATAAGTGAAGCAGGCATCCGGGCACACTGCTATATCCCATCATGCACCGCGCCTACACAAAAAAGAGACGAAAATGGAATCCGCTACACAATACACATTCAAATGTAAGTAGTGGCTTCCCTCACCTACAACAGTACTACATTAAACTGTTGCTACACGAAACTGTTAAAATTTGAATAAATATAAGTATGAGGCGACTCAACCTTAATGAAGTCCTGTTGATTTGGGTTTACAGCTTCTTGTGTAACTGACCAAATGATTAGTAGAATTATCCCTTACACTATTTGTTCTTATTTAAGGATATTCTTTTGTCTTTAGGGAGCGACGAGCAGACAGCAGCATGTGTTCATCTTGTTTTCACATGTCTTGTATTAACATTTATTCTGTCAAAAAAGACTGCAAGTATCCTAGGAGTGGAGAGAATTTATGGCAGGGAAGGCCACTGCAGAAACTTGGCCCTGGTTTGTCCCTATGGATGAGGTGTTGGGCAGGGGCCCTCCATCACCCCCCTGTCCTCATCGCCTCTATCCCTGAGGGCACACCAGGGCCAAGTACTGCAAAGCAGCTGGAGCAGCAGGAGGAGCAGCAGGAGGAGCAGCAATGGCCCAGGACACGAGGGAGAGAAGCAGGCAAAAGAGAGTGAGGTAGTGAAGTTGTACAGGGAGATCTTGAGGAAATAGACTGAACGAGATGAAAGAGAGGCAGAGGAAAGAAAGGAAAGGAACTTTTATTTTGAAACATTTATGCCACATTTACATGTCATTATATTTCTTTAAACAAAGAAACTCAAAGTACAAAGCACGATATATTAACATTATAACCTACAACACAAAGTAACATTCAATGCATTCACATATGTAATGCTATTTAGCATTTCAGTTAAATGTGGTGGAAAAGTGTGGTGGGCCTCCAGCGCATGGGCATGGACAGGGGTACCCTCCATCTGCGAGGATGATGTGCCCTGGAGGAGGATATAGTCCTCTCTGGTAGAGAGGACTGTGTCGAAGAACTGTTGTGTCGTGGACACAACCAGGTCACCCCATATAGGTGTCTATGAAGCGGCCCTGATGGTCACAGACATCCTGCTGGATGATGCCCAGAAACACTTTTCTGTTTCTGTAGCACTGACCATCAGGGCTGCTAGATGGCCTGATTCTCACATGGCAGCCATCTATTGCCCCAGCTGTTCTTCTAAAGGTTCTGTGCTTTGCCAGCCGTGCAAACCCACAGGTCATTGCCTCAAGGTCTTCATCACTGTTTGGGAGGTGGATGACTTTGTGACCCCAGTGACCCTGTGGACGATGCGGTGGACAGTGGAATGTAGTATCCCAAAACACTCTGGAAATCACCCGGTATGGTGGCCCACATGCCAGCCAGAAGAGGAAGACCAGGACATTGAGCTCAGTGCCACAGAGACACGGCTTATGTCTCTTGGCTGGCCTGGGAATACCTTGGGAAGTGTCTGGGGTGTAGGAAGTCTGGGAGTCCTTGATTAGACTGCTGCCTCCGTAAACCAGCCCCGGATAAGTGGAATAAAATGGATGGATGACTAAAATATTCTGTGATAATACTACTATTTTGTGGCTTTTTTAGAGGTAAAATGGTTCATACAGTGCTGATTGTGACAGCAAGCTGACCAGCAGTGGTGAATTGAGGAGATAATTTTGATTTTGGATTTTGAAGTGGTTTAGAAATAGGGATGTAACCTGGTTCTCCAACATTTTATTCTGTCACACAGACTTCGCTCCCATAGTTGTGATAAATCTTGCAGCGTCAGCTAAACACCTTTATTTGCATTTCCTCTGCCTCAAAAGTTGTGCATTTTGGCAAAAATGGCCCCTTTTGCATATCGTTAACCACATTGTATAATTGCCGTGAGGCATTTTTCAACATTTTTGGGAAAATGCAAAAAATAACTGCCTATACTGATTTTGAGGGCTTTTGCGAAACAGTATCTACTTTTTTTACTTGTGCATAAAAATTACAATAAATTGAATCTTGAAATCTCAATCTTAAACTCTTGAACCTGTGAATGACTGGGATGGTTTGTGTCTTTTTGGCACAATTTGGCAAATAAAAATACAGATTTGGGCAAATATACTATGAGGTCAAGGATATTCTTTAACTCATAGGAGTAAAACAATGCTTTGCCCTTTTTTTGTCACTATGGTTTTAACACATTTCGATTTTAATTGTTAATGGCTGTGCTGCCTTATGTTTTCATCTCTGAAATTCATGTTTAAAATTCTAGCCTGCCCTTCTCAATGATAAACTATGGGGAGCAGAATGTTGTGATGTCGCGCACACTCAATCAGAAGACTACCATTCTGCCACCTGATGTTCCTTGGTCCTGTTTAGCCTTTGGATGAGAGTCTCACAAAGTTAGTGTTTCACGACCGTCCCCTGTCATTTGGATGTGCTGAGTGGAAATTTATTGTAGGGCCCTCAACCTAATTGCTAAGAGCTGAAGGACACTGGTGTCCTGTCTTGTCCTGACATGCACCACACATGTGCCACACTCTCTTGTTGTCACTGTAGTTGCTTTCGAATGAAGGTTCAAACCTAAAAAGTAATTCTTATAGGTAGAAAAGGTGAAATGCATTCAATCTCTCCACGACCTAAGGATGAGTGAAGAAGTGTCAACTCAAAGTTAAGTTTAAATGTGTTTATTGTTTTACAGAACACGACGGAGTAAAAGGTCAGTGGCAAAAAACATGCCGCTGAAAAAAAAGAAAAAGAAATGGAAAAGGATATACCCTTATTTTACCCCAAAGCATTATAGAGTCCACTGGTGATATACATAATTATGTCACTTTGTTAGGATTTAACCCTCTGATGCATGAATTATGAAAGCCTTGGTCAAGATTTTTTTCTGAAGTGTTTTCATTCTGTTTAGGACATGAAAAAAAAAAAAAGTTTAACTTGTTTTTTCCAAAAATATTATTTTTTCAAAAAGTTACAGACATGTCCAATCTAGTGGACAACATGCGCCTGAGCACTCAACATCAAACACTGTAAACTGACTGTAAAAATGTATTAACTTGTGTTCTATTGTAAATATACAAACACACCCTTCTTTTTATGCTTTGAAAAACATTTCAACAATTTTTGGGAAACTTCAACACTGTAGAGGTGCAATGTTTAGGCCTGAATAAGAAAACCAATGTTACACCTGAATGTGTCGTATAATCTTCCAGTAGGAGAAACACTGTGAGTCTCCACAGTTCTATAAGGTGCAGGATAGTATTACCAAGCCCTTATATTAGCATGTTGGAGGAAAACATGAACTGACATTTTAGTCTCTGCACCTTTGAACACTTCTATGTTCACACCTGAGCTGTATGAAAGTTCGCAAAGCGTCCAATGCACATTAGCACAGCATCATGCGGATGCATTTCGTTTTTCTGTCTTCTTGCAGCATCGTGGCATCTGTTTGCATTTTTTTTTTCTCTGCATTGCATGTTTTGCATTTGTTCATATCTGTTTACAGACATTTGCAATTATTCCAAGATGAAGCCTATCCTCACTAGACCAGTACATTCTTGTCCTAGAATACTGAATGATCAGGTTGATCCCTAGAAAAATCTGCAATTCTTCTCTTGTCAGTGCTAGTGTTTTTTTCCCTTTCTGGAGAGCATATAAGTTGGTGTTATGCACTATATCATCAATGAGATCTGCTGGAAACAGGTGTGTGAAAAAATCTATGGGATCTCTTCCCTCCACATTCAGTTTCCACTCTCATAGAAAAGGAGGCAAGTCTGCATCAAAGTCATTGTCTTGGACTTGCCAGATATTTTTGCAGGCTTGAGTGTGAGTATGCCCATCTTCCACAGCTCCCTGATCATGCTGACCTTCCTCTGCATCCTGCTCCTCATCATCCTCACCTTCTGCATCCTGACTGTCTGTATCTCCATCATCCTCAGCTCCTATGTCTCTGTTCTGATCTGGCAGCCACTCATCATCACTGTTGTCACTACAGTCTTCATCACTGAACTCATCATCACTGGAGCTGGATGAATTTCCTGGAATATTCTGTAGGCTGTCTTATACTTTGCTGCGTTTGAAGTTTACAGAATATGATAAAAATCATTATTATAATTACTCAAACTTGGGAGGGCACTTCGACCCGCACTTCGAACAGTACATCGAACAGCATTTGGCTAATTGAGACACGGCATCAATTTGACTAATGCACCCTCGATGTACTGTTCAAAGTGGGGGTCGAAGTACCCTGCCGACTTTGGGCGGGTACTTCGATAGGCACATCGAAGGATGCATTTGTCGAATTGGGACAACGCCTCTGGAGACGCTCAGTGAAGAAAGAAATCACACTACATACCATCACCACAGTCACAAGTTGACTACTGAATGCACCAAATTCTCTGCAGCATAGATCGGCCAAGCAATGTAGCGTGATCACCTGCAGCCAGTGATGGCCAAGCGGGGCGTCTCATCACGAATCATATGAGTCGGGTCTTGACCTGACTCACCGAACCCCGAGGGTTCGACCGAGCCCAGGTTAAGAACCACTGCTCTAGAAGTTGCTGTTGTAACCCAGGTCTAAAATCCCCACATCCATAATTATATAAATTCCCGTTTTCCTATGCCAGTAAATGCCCCACACCTTCAGTTCCCTCACGTGACCACCTCAGCCAATCGCGCGCTAATAGAGCCCCATACAATGCAGCTGCGCTCCTCTCCTGTCAGATCTGGGAGGAGGCGAAACAGGGCAGCTGCACAGGTATCGTGTCTCCGCTATTTTTTACCATAACTAATACCACTCATCTTCTAAAACTATCGCTACATATGTTAACCTCACAGGAGCCACTACCACTATTACGGTAGGAAAAGACCGCGGGTTCCGATTTAACGGGGATTTGGTGAGTCTGCTTGTTTGTTTGTTTGTGTTACGATGCATTAGCGTTTTAAATACGCCTGTCAATACATCGCGGTGTTATGCTAATGTACCAATTTAAATAGCATTGTATTCACAGGGACTTTGTGTGCATTGAACTATGATAGCAAATGCTAATGGCAATAGTTTTTGCTAAGATTATCCTGTCTGTTCAATACAGGCCAGGTGTGCTCGAAGTGGGCACAGTTTTGATGGCGAGCTAGGAGCCCTACCAAGAATCAGAAACATCAGTCAACTCTACAAGCCCTCTGCGGTCTGGTAGGAGGCTGTTGCAGCCTGTCCCTCCCACAGACTGTCACACACACTCAAACATAAACTCAGACTCTTTTATCAATACATGGACAATAACGCTCATCTTATGGACATTTAAGACCACATCTGTGGCAACCCATTTCTGTGTATTTTGTTTTCTGTTGTATGCCCCATTTTGGGAGTTTGTACTCGGGTTATTCATTGTGCTGCATAGTGTTGGATTGTATGAAACAAATTGAAAGTGCACTTACTCTGCCTTACGCTAAGGTAAAAATATTGAGACTCATACTGAAATTCTGCAGATTTCGTAAATATGTAAATATTGGGTGTTTGTGTTCTATGTTTTACTTGCAATATATGGCATTAGCCACCAAAAGTAACCCTCCGTTTCAGTCTGGTTTTATTACACTGTTTTCCCACCTCCCAGTGAGCCGACATCTACTTCTTCTGATTTAGCCCAACCATCTCCATATCCAACTCCAAAATATGAATTCATCCTTTCTGAGCCACATACGTGCTAAAATGTCAAACGTGGATGTGAAGGAAATTTTCTTGGAAATGTGGCCGGCATATTTTCCAGTAGGGGAAATCGTTTCAGTCCACCTGCTTGATGAACATACTAATGAGGGAACATTGCTCAGCTGTGAGGGAGACCTCAGTGAGTTTTGTTGAAGTGAGAAGAAACATGGAGGAGGAAAATGGCCTCTCTGATTTGAATCATGTAGCTCGAGAGGGGAACACTCTTCTTACCACAAGTGGTTCCCAGCTTGCTCCTGGCTCCTCCCGGCTACAGCACCGTGCAGACCCTGGGGGGGAGGGCACAAAACAGATGCCAGTAGGGTGTATAAAGATATTGTTCAGAAGCCCACCCCAGGCGTCTTCCACTCACTGCGCTGGACGCCGATACACCGTCCAGTAGTAGTTATATGCGCCGTAGTAGGATCAGCCCGTCCTCCGGTCCTTTGCCTCCTCCAACCGCGGCGCTGCGTCGCTCCGAGTTTGCGCCCTGGCTCCTCCGGCACACCGTGCCATCTCAACAGGTCCCAGCTTTAGCCTATATCTTCCCCGCACGTCCCCTTCTCTGTGTTACTGTCCCCGTGTGTGTGTTGCTGTGCCCCGTGTTCCTGGTGTTACTGTCCTTTCCTCGGGCTTCTCCTGCCCGTGCCCCCCTTCCGTCCTCTGCTCTCCCGTTTTTGTCTCTGGTCCATTTATTAGGCCTTCTTTAAGGTCCACACCTGCTATCAATTTGGAACAGGTGCACAGCATCAATGTCCTTCCCTCCTGTAATTGGCAAAGGGTGGGGTCACGCCCAATCAAAACAGTTCTAATCATAACATGCAACGAAGGCAACACAAAACAAAACAAATCATGCAAATCACACAAAACAAATACCACACATGCACACAAAATTGTTAAATACGCCACCTTCCCACACCCATCACTACCTAAACTCCAGCACTTGCAGCCAATCATTAATCAGCACAGTGAATTCCTGAGGTCTTGAACTTTCCCATGAGGCATTAGCCGTGTCCCAATTTAACGGCTGCAGTTGAAGGGCTCTTACGTCACTTCCGGAGCTACAAAGCCTGTCCCTTTTCATGCAGCCCACGGATCCGGCCGACAAATGTGGCCTGCCTTTCCATGGAGATTGGTCATGAATGAAGGGTACATCCGAGCAGCCTTCGCGGCCTCCTATATCCCATCATGCACCGCTCGTGACACCATCTACAGGAACAAATGGAGTCCGCAGCCACTATGAAATACACTTTTAAATGTAAGTACTGGTTTACCTCACCTACAACAGTGCTACATGAAACTGTTAAAATGTAAATAAAGATATGTATGAGGCAACTCGACCTTAAGTTTGGGTTTACAGTTTAACATTGTTGTGTAACTGACCAAGTGGTTAGTGGAATTATCTTTACACTTGTATATTAGCTTAGCTGGCGTAATGTTGAATATTCGTCCTCATTTAAGAATATTCTTTTGTCTTTAGGAAGCAAGGAGCAGATGGCAAGTTTGATCTGAGGGGTGAGAATAGTCACTTATTCACTGAGGCCAAATTCTCTGCACACACTTTAGAAAAATAAGAAATAATACTGATAGTACTCCTGCTCATATCAACATTAACACTTACAAGAAGAATTTGAAACTGTTGCCATTATGTTACTACCTTGACATAGTCGTGGTCTATGGGAACCTCCAGTGGGGCAGACACCTGAGCAGACAGCTGGTCTCACCAGTGTGCTCCAGCGATGGCCTCAAGTTCATTCTCCCCCTCATCCTCCTCTACATTTTGCTTTGGCTCATTCTCCTGCCCCAATACAAATGTTGTGGAGGACGATGCAGGCAGTGATGACTTATGACAAGAAAATATAATTTAGTCTTTCAAAATCACATATTTCATGATATTTAACATTTCACTTTCATGTGGTGCAAAAGTGTGGTGGACCTCCAGCACATGAAAAAAGATGATACCTAAATCTTGTTTTCATCATGCCAAAAGCATGCTCAATAATGCAGCGTGCCGTAGGGTGGTGGTAATTAAAGCGTCGGACTCCCGCACCTTGCACTGGGCGTTTGTAGGGAGTGATGAGGGGGAGTGGATGCTGGAGACAGGGGTACTCTCCATCTGTGAGGATGACGTACCCTGGAGGAGGATATAGTCCTCTCTCGTAGACAGGACTATGTCGAAAGACCCTTGTATCAAGGACAGAACCAGGCCAGGTGTTTATGAAGCCACCCTGATGATCACAGACAGCCTGCGGGATGATGCTCTGAAACAGTCTCCTGTTTCTGTAGCACTGAGGAATGCTGGGTGGTGTGATTCTCTTATGGCAGCCATCTCCTGTCCCAGCTGTTCTTGTAAAGGCTCTGTGCCTTATCAGCCGTGCAAACCCAAGGGTCATGCCACCCATGTTTGTGCTCTTTGCCAAGCCAGAAATCCCACTCAGTTAAGATGAGGGTATTTTCAAGGGTATTTTCCAGGCATGTTGCCTCTGAACCTATAGATTTCTTCTTTGTATGTTCACCATGCATGTTCTACGTGTTGGGCATGAACTCCTGTTGCTGGATACACAAAGAAGCATTGATGGCTCACCTGTTAAAGTACATATCCATGCTGTGGCAGTGCATGTAGGCTGTCCACAAGTCTCATAGATTTTTTTTTCTTCCGGCACAATGTACTTGTGCTCCTAAAGGCAGCTTCATCAACTACAGAGCAAGTGTCTGTCCACTTTGAGCGTTCCAAAAACCCAGGAAATACAAGTGGTCCAAATCGTCCTAACTATTTTGTAATGAAAATGTTTGTTTTATCACTGTGCAAGTACACATTTTTTTCTTACTATTGATTCCTGATTCTAAGATCTCTAAACCTATCTTCTCTTTGTGGTGGAACATGCCATTTTTATCCAAATGGTTCTTTTTTTTTTGACTGCTACAGGGGTTTCATCGTGACAATGCACCACCTCTGAGAAACTTATGACAACAGTGAGTACATTTACTTGGCCAGAAAAAAAAACCCAGTAGTTAGCTTGGATTTTTGGTGTGTGTTTATATGCCCAATAAAAGTCTGATCATCAAAAACACATGTGACAGACAAAGTACAATGGATTTTGAAATTACTTTTTAATCTGTAACAGTGGCTGCGGTTGCGTGCACACCAAAATGTGATTATCTGATTTCTGGACTTTTAACATTATTTTAGTGGCATGCAATCTGCAAAACCTGAGACCATGATCAAGTAGAAATTGGGTGTTTGTTTGATTTTTATTATTATATATCTTTATTTATACAGGGAAAGCCCAATGAGAGCGCAAAGACTTTCCTTTTCACAGGCACCCTGTAAAATACAAACAGAAACAAATAAGTACATAAGTCCATTTGAAACATTAAAACAGGTGTCGATGTGAGTATAAATATTTGTCACCACATTAAATTGAATTTGTGGCACCAAAGTGTCCAGTTTTGCTTGTCCTTGAAATGTATCTCAGTTCTGGTGTGGCCAGTCTTTAGACTTATACAGTCATGAGATCTTGTATTAAATGTTCCTGTAACAATGTTTAACAAGCAAGTGAGATATTCAGGCAGTCTATCAAATTACCCCTTTCTGAATAAACTTTATACAGTGTTGTTTTCTTTTAACAGAGCAATGGACAACCTACTTTTTCACAGTGTGAGCGTACAGCAGTGACATGCGGTCAGGTGAGGCAGAGAAAAAATAAATGAAACAGTTATATTTATCAAATAATTTGTACTATAAAGTTATTTTCTATTTAACTTTGCAATTTTATTATTTTTTTAATTCAAAAATCGCTGAATTTTTACATTTACAGTTGAAATCCTGAGAAGAGACATGCGGAGAGGAACAAACGGCCGGTGCCTCTCCACGCGTCTGTTCTCAAGATTTCACTGACTGTGCTGTAGCTCAGCAATGACGCCGCTGCTTTAAACGGCTGTGAAAAGGCACCAGGTGAGGCACGCAGTTACCCTGCCTCATGTTAGGGGGCACTCGTGAGCCCAGAGATTCTTGTAACTCCCGCAGAATAGGGGCCACAAACTACAATTTAGAGTTAGCAAGTCAACTTTAGCAATTCACTTTTTTCTTCATGTCTGGCCCTACTTTTTAAATGGAGGAAGATTACACATTAAAGCTCAAGCAGTTTTCTAAACTGGACTTTCGGTCGAAGCAGGAGGTTATAATTAAAAGAAGATCAACGCTAAAGGAGCTAAATGGTTTGCTCCAGACGACGGGACGAAAGACTCGCTCTTTTCAAACAGAGACGTACAAAATGGTAAGAAATTTAATGACTTCAATCATCAGGACTGAGTGAAAAAGTGTATCTAAAGGTTTCAAAGTAGGTTAGTATATCTCCATCATCTAGTACAGAAAGAAATGTTGCTTCTCTTTTGTAATTCAATGGGATTGTTTCTGGAGAAAAATTATAATTTTGATTTCAAACTGTTACATAATTCTGAGATTTCTTTAAAAGATTTTTTTTTTTTTTAAGTCAAGGGTCATATGCTGTGTACATGTCATTTTAATAGTTTAATAATTGATTTTATGAGAGCCGTGCATGTAACTGCAGACATTTTCTTTGATTCTTAATCATTGCCACATTTGACCCTTTTTTGCATAATTTTCCCTCTCCAAATCTGATGTTTCACTTCAGATGTAACAGTGTTCATAGCATTTCAATAATCTGAACACTCGATCATGGCAATGATAATGGATTCCTGGTGTGCATGTAAACAGCCAATGACAATCACCACAGAAAAGGTTTAGAGCTTGATGTCAGAATTTCTCAAGGAGGACAGACGCTGTAATAACTCATGAATAAATTAAATTAATAAAATCCAAATGATATGCAATGATGGTGATATGCATGTGTATTACTTAAGAGAAGGCTTTGATTTTTATGCCAGTTTTAGGTTCATGTAAATCACCACCCATACATCCTCACACTTACACTTATTTTATGCATCTATTTCAGCAGTTTGTCTTGCCTCAATACAGATGAGGTGCTTTATTATCTATAATTTATAATCAGGAAGCGCACATTAGCATGCTAGTTCTTATAGTTAGCTTTACTGTGACAGCAAAACTCCACACTGGTCTCTTGAAGCTGTAAAAAAGTGCTGATAAACTCATTGTGGTGAATAATTAGAATGCTCAGAATGCATAACGTAAATGACAAATAACCTTGGACGACTACAAATGAAAAATGAACTACGTCCGTTTTTCAAATTTTTAAGACCATAAAATTCTGATACGACACCTTTTAACCTCATATTATTGAAGAAAATTAATTGGACTAAACCACATGTTTTCAGGACACGCACATTACTATTACATATTTGGCATTTGAAAAATTGGCACAGTCAGTGGAAATCATTTGCTCCATTTATAAAATTGCTATTTTGTACTGAAAGGGAACAGTTTAACCGCAGGTCATTATTTAAGCATGCTGCATGACTAGTTTGGTTTGACCCTTTTTACAGAAAGGTTAGAGAGTTTGACGGATATTAACCTCTGAAAATATCAATTAGCCACCACATTTGACATAAAATAGGTTGGGTTCACATGACCTCAGTCCATAAAAAAAAAAAAAAAAGAATAAAAATAAACACATGATTTGAATTGCCTTTTTAAAGTGCATCACAGGTTAAAAACATAACATAATATGTATACGTTAATAAAGATTTTACTAAAAGTCTTACCTGTCTTATCTCTTATATGTCTCAGATAAAATGTCCCTGAGCTGTGGGGTGCCCCTCGGGTGAATTCTGGGACCCCTGTTGTTCAATCTCTACAAGCTGCCGTTAGGCCAGTTAATTCGCAGCAATAATGTGTCCTACCACAACTATGCAGATGACACTCAGATCTATGTCTCACTGGCAGCAGGTGATTATGGACCAGTGGATTCACTCTGCCATGCATTCAACAGATCAGTGTGGATGCAAAACATCTTTCTCCAGCCAAACTCAGACAACACCAAAGTCAGTCTGTCATCTAGAACACTGCTGCTCGGGTCCAGGAAGTACGAGCACATGTGTCCTGTGCTCAGGTCTCTACACTGGCTCCTGTGGCTCAGAGAATAGACTTTAAAGCAGCTCTGCTTGGGAACAAGTCTCTCCATGGACCAGCACCGAAGTACATCTCCCACATGTTAGTGCCATATGAACCATCTCACACTCTGAGGACTTCAGGGACCGGCCTCCTGCTGGTGCACAGAGTCATGACTAAACATGGGGAATCAGCATTTCAGTTTTATGCAGCTAAAACCTGGGACAGTCTTCCTGAAGATGTGAGACGGGCCTCTACTTTGACAATGTTTAAATCCAGACTCAAAACAGTTCTGTTTAGCTGTGCATAAGACTGAAAGGTTTTTATTCTGCACTCTTCTGTTTTAATGTTAATTTTATGATGATTATTTGTGATTATGTTTTGATTTGTATGATTGTAATGTTTTTCTTATTCTGTAAAGCACTTTGATCTACTTTGTATCCGAATTGTGCGATACTGTCATGATCCACGCTTCACTGCTCCTGTTTTGCCTCCTGTGTTCTCCTCTCCCCCTCCCTCACCTGCCTGACTCTGGAGCTGGGCGGAGCCCTGGCTCCTCCCGCACGCACCTGCAGCTCATCAACGCACCGGCGGGAGGATAAAAGGAGCCAGGACCCAGCTCTCTTGACCAGGTTGTCTGTTCGCCTCACTGTTTGTCCTCGTGTCTCTGCTGTGCTACCTGTCTGTGTCCTGCCTGGTGTCCTGCTGGTGTCCTGTTCATCACTGCTCATCACTGCCTGTTCCTGCCCATGTTTATCTGCCTGTTGTCCTGTTCGTGTTCCCGCTCGTGTTCCCGCTCACCATCCAGCCTCCCTGCACTGCTCTGGACTGCCGTCTCCGACCCTGTCTCCCGGTACCGGCTGTGTTCCCGTCTCGTGTGTTTCCTGCATCTCTGGACCCTGACCTGCACCCCTGCACCCAGCTCCTTGTATGTTCTCCCGTCACTTGTTCTGTCAATAAACACCCTTAAACTTGCCCCGAGTCCCGCATCTTTGGTCCGCCTCACACCCCACATTACGACAGATATAAATAAAATCTAGGTAAGGCAAAACAAGTTTAAGTATTTTACTTCCTGGTTGGATGTGGGCAGCAGATAGGACAATCATAGAGGAAGTGAACCATAGTGTTAAAGAGGACAGGTTTTACTTAACTTGAACATGTTTTAGAAGTTTAACTTTTGTTTTTAACATTCTGAGTCTCCCCTCCCATTGCTCACTCCCCCTTCAAAGTGCTATCACACAATCAGCATGCACTAATGAAACTACTGCACATTGCATCAGATTTGTGAAGGTGTTGTCCATAGTTTTGTATCAAGTTTTTGTATATTTAAGGAGAATTGTCGTGTGGGAGCAATGATGATGTAGGCTTGTGGGCTGAGCGTTGGACAGGATATTACAGCTAACCATAAAGAGGGTTTGAATATGGCCCGGGCGAGATTGTTAAAATACTCAAACGTGCCTGGATGACATTTAAAACCTCTTCAAGCATGTTTTTGATGACAAAAGAATGTTATGATGCAAAATCTTTTTTTTTTTTTTAGCTTTCTACCCTGTTATATCTCCTAGCCAAACTTGTCTCAATTATGCAATAGTTATGATAAGACTAATACAAATACTGTACATAACTTTAAAAATTAATTTAAGAAAATAAACTGTGGGAAAAATGTGTCCCTTGTGCTGAAATTGTGTCTGCCTCTACCCATGCCAACACTGAAATTCCCATCAAAAATGCATTCTGTTGTAGAAGTAGACCCTAAGGGAACGCATTTAAACAAAGAAAGAATATGCACACTCCTCCACCTTTCAGGGACTCAAACCCTGGACCTTCTTGCTGTGAGGTGAGAGAGCTAGTTCATCTGTATATCTACTGTTCTAGTGGCAAACTATCAATACTTTTGGCAACTTTTTGGCCCTGAAAAAAACCCTTCACTGAAAACGTGTCTGGACAAATTTGCGTCATCTATTTGGTTTGCGCTGTACCTCAGGGATCTAACTGAGACCAGGCCTGTGAACAATTACACGAGTGCCCCGACGCACACAAGCCTGTTTACATTAACCCCGAGTTTATCTATCTCGTATCGCTATCCTTTTGAACACTGCAGATAGGGCGGTAAAAGCATTAACCTTTGTTGCTTGGCACTGCTAATCTGATCATGCAAAGATGTCCAAACAATATGAGGCATAGCTTTGGGCGCTGCGTACGTGCCCGGTCCCATGTGACAACCAGTCTTCCCCTCCGGCTGTGCGTCTGCCAGCCCAGGACAGAGGCGCATGAGGGGAAATAAATGCGTTAGTGATGGTGGGCGAGCGTGGCTCTCTGTGGCTGCAGGCAAGGAACGATTGGCCTTACAATTTGTGCTCAGTCACTAAAAGGTGGTTCGTTGAATGTACAAAATCCAATATGCAATTTGAATGGTATTTTGGGTTTCCAAAAAATATATGCATGAAAAAGTTTAAATAGTGAGCTCATAACAAAATCCTTAGTGAACGGCAAGGGTACGCTTTGTGCCCTCTGCTGGGGAATGTGAAGCAGTGTAAACTACACTGTAACTATTACATTACTGATGAACTGACATGAAATTGCAGTTTTTAATCAGATTGCTCTTTTTTCCCCCCAAGGTGTTTCTCTGCACATTTTATTTAGACAAATTCAAGCTGCACTGATGCAAAATAGCCTCTCTCTCTATCTATAATATATATATATATATATATATATATATATACATACATATATATATTTATATATATATATATATATATAGCCACACACACCAAGGTAAAATTCTTTATAGCAGAGGAGCCTCAATTTTAATACAAAACTCATAGGCATCAGTATTGGATCAATATTGTGACACAATGGTATTACAGCGAGGCAAATACATATTTGTACATCCTGTGATTTTGCAAATTTTCCCACTTTGAAATCATGGAGGGGTCATGTCCACTGTGAGAGACATAATCTAAAAAAAATCTGGAAATCACACTGTATGATTTTAAAAAAAAATCAATTATTTGTATGTTACTGCTCCAAATAAGTATTTGAACACCTGTCTATCAGCTAGAATTCTGACCCTCAAAGACCTGTTAGTCCACCTTTAAAAAGTCCACCTCCACTCCACTTATTCTCCTAAATTAGAAGCACCTGTTTGAGGTCGTTAGCTCCATAAAGGCACCTGTCCACCCCACACAATCAGTAAGACTCCAACTACTAACATGGCCAAGACCAAACAACTGTCAAAATGCACAAGAGACAAAATTGTAGACCTCCACAAGGCTGGAAAGGGCTACGAGGCAATTGCCAAGCAGCTTGATGAAAAAAAGATCCACTGTTGGAGCAATTATTAGAAAATGGAAGAAGCTAAACATGACTCTCAATCTCTCTCAGACTGGGACTCCATGAAAGATCTCACCTCGTGGGGTCTCAGTGATCTTAAGAAAGGTGAAGAATCAACCCAGAACTACACGAGAGAAGCTGGTCAATGACCTGAAAAGAGCTGGGACCACTGTTTCCAAGGTTACTGTTAGTAATACACTAAGAAGTCATGGTTTAAAATCATGCATGGCACAGAAGGTTCCCCTGCTTAAACCAGCACATGTCCAGGCCCGTCTTAAGTTTGCCAGTGACCATTTCAATGATCCAGACGAGTCATGGAAGAAAGTCATGTGGTCAGATGAGACCAAAATAGAACTTTTTGGTCTTAATTCCACTCGCCGTGTTTGGAGGAAGAAGAATGATGAGGACCATCCAGAGAACACCATCCCTACTGTGAAGCATGGGGGTGGTAGCATCAGGCTTTGGGGGTGTTTTTCTGCACATGAGACAGGACGACTGCACTGTATGAAGGAGAAGATGACCGGGGCCATGTATTGTGAGAGTTTGGGGAACAACCTCCTTACCTCAGTTAGAGCATTGATGATAGGTCATGGCTGGGTCTTCCAACATGACAATGACCCAAAGCACAGCCAGGATAACCAAGCAGTGGCTCTGTAAGAAGCATATCAAGGTTCTGGAGTGGCCTAGCCAGTCTCCAGACCTAAACCCAATAGAAAATCTTTGGAGGGAGCTCAAACTCTGTGTTTCTCAGCGACAGCCCAGAAACCTGACTGATCTAGAGAAGATCTGTGTGGAGGAGTGGGTCAAAATCCCTCCTGCAGTGTGTGCAAATCTGGTGACAAACTACAGGAAACGTTTGACCTCTGTAACTGCAAACAAAGGCTACTGTACCAAATATTAACAATGATTTTCTCAGGTGTTCAAATACTTATTTGTAGCAGTAACATACAAATAAATTATTTTAAAAATCATACCATGTGATTTCCAGATTTTTTATTTTTATTTTTTAGATTATGTCTCTCACAGTGACATGCACCTAAGAAGAAAATTTCAGACCCCTCCATGATTTCCAAATGGGAAACTTGCAAACTCACAGGGTATTCAAATACTTATTTGCCTCACTGTACTTGGTACTGGGCCAAACAAAAAAATCACTTGTATCGCAATAACTCAAATTCAGTTGTATTTTCTTTGTTTTTGAGGCAACAATTATACAAAGATGGTCTCACATTTTATATTAAGCAATATTATAGAATACTGACAGCGTTTCTACTCATCATATTGCCTTAAAGTGGGACTAAACACCTAAAGTCCTCCCTCAACCACATTTCAAACAGAGCTGTTAAACTGGGCAATAACTGGAGGACTAAAAAGAAGACTGAGGGAGGAGTGGGGTCGGGAGTGTAAAAACAGTGTAATTGGGTGATTATCCACACTTTAAACTCCATTTCTGCAGCCAGGTGTTTGTAATCAGAAACACCTGGCTATAATCCAGAGGGGTCATGCATGCCCCTAATTGGCTAATCCACCTGTCAATCACACCCATCTGAAAATGGAAATTCACCGGTGACCAGACTCACATCTTCATAAAGTATTGAATATCTGTGTATTCTGGATCACAGGCAAGCAAACATAATAGCTTGCACTGGTTGCCAAAGTTACCAAAAGTTGCCAAAACAAAAAGGACAAGGAACAGTACAGTGCCACAACATTATATACACAGTTTAGGAGCAAAACTTTGATTTATTGTCTAAGTCCACTTAAAATGTATATACAGTTGAGTGGTATGACTGAAATAAATTATAAATATGCAATTTCTTTGATTCACAAATCCCCTTAACAGTAATAAATAACCGGTGTTCAGTAATGAACAAAGCTGCTGAGTTGTGGTTCAGATATGGTCTAAAGCTCACAAATGTCCCTTTTCAGCTCTTATTAATGAGCATAAGATTTTAAGGAGTGCAAGTTCTTTCTTTATTAAGGAGTTTGTGAAATATAGACAGGTTTAAACAGATAATTAGTGCGTACCAGTGAACTTTGATACGGGGACTTTTAATATAAGATCTCATGATTGTCTACGTCTCAAAACTGGCAGCACTAAGACTGAAATGGGGGGGGGAAATCCTTTAACGGTGTTGCTTCCCAAAAGTGGAATAAATTTAAGGACAACTGGATAGATTGGTGCCACTAATGCCCTAAGAGGCGACTGCTGTCGTGATTTTGGGCTCTACAAAAATAAATTGAATTGAATTGAATTGAACTAATGCACTTCAAATGCAATCTGATAATAGACATTTATAATAACACCTGCACCTAGTTTTAATGTTTTAAATGGACCTAAATAGTTATTTGTTTTGATTATATTGTGTATTTTAACAGGGCACCCATGAAAAAGTCAGCTCTCCCTGTATTAAGATAAATGAATGAAATGAAATTGTGAGCACTGTTTACACAGGAACAGCCAGAACATCCAGTGCACTGCAACGTCATAAAAAAACATGTTATCACAAACTAGTCTCTTATTTGATTATTCCACAGCCACCCTGGGGTAGGCTGAGAGAAATATGGCACAATCATACAGGTACAGTCATAGAGGTACAGGTAGAGGAAGTGATTTGCCCAAGAACATTATAACAAACTAGTTCATTTTAAAAGGTTTGCAGGCATGTACATAATTGTTATAACTCACTTGCAATATGCATTGCAATAATTCATTGTGGTGAATTGATAATCGCTTTTCTCAACGTTCAGAGGCCTGAGCGAAATTTGCCATCAAGCTAAAGCAAACTAGCATGCAAACTACGCACTTCCTGATTATCAGACAATAAAACAGTTTATAATTAGATGCAGACAGACCACAGCAGACTTATTTTGACCTCAAGAGCTGCTTACACAATATATCTGGTGAGGCAAGATGGGGCGACAGTGGCTCAGTGGTTAGAGCGTTGGTCTCCCAACCCGAAGGTCTAAAGATCAAGTCCAGCTCAGACCAAGTTCTGTCGTTGTGCCTAGTATGAAAGTGGTGTGTGCGTGAATGATCGGTGGTGGTCGGAGGGGCCGATGGCGCAAACTGGCAGCCTTGCTTCCGTCAGTCTACTCCAGGGCAGCTGTGGCTACAATAGTAGCTTACCATCACCAAGTGTGGAAATGACTTCAGTGTAGCGCTTTGATAAAGCACATTACAAGTGTAAGGCATTATTATTAAGATGAATTTTGCTCAGCAATTACAGAAGCATCGCTGCTAGCTCCAGCAGCTGTTTGAGGAATCTAACGTGAGCCAGGCCCAAAGGACTATATCAGATACTGTGAACATGCTACACTCTTGTGTACTTAGAAGAGATGGGACAAGATCTTGTGCCACAAGACTGGACACATGTAAAAATATGAGGAAAAAAATCTCACAAGATCATTTATCTCATTTGCCTTGGATAAGCATTGCATAGATTGTGTTCTCGTATGATTTCACAAAGGCTGCAAACGCAGCTCCAGACTCCCCACAGTCAACCTTTAGGACTGTAACAGGGCCATAACCCCTCTGCACTATGCCGAAGTACCTGATTATCTACGTTCCTCTATCCTGTCCAAACCAATCTTGTCCGTGGTATGTTCTCGGGTAACACCACACATCCAGAACTCTGCTAGTGACTGCAGAGCACCACAGCTCATCTTCACTGAAGCATGCTGGTACCTTTCCTGCGCCAAGAAAAGAAGAAAATCCTGAGATAACAACAACAGATAAGTAAATTCAGTATTTTTCCCCGTTCATTTTCATTTAAAACAACAGGACCTGCAGCTTTCAAAATGAATATGTGCGGGGCAGCACGCCTCAATGGCACCTGTAGTATTTCAAGCCAAAGCACATAGAAATAGTAGTAGAAAAGTGAAGGTGTCATTGTTGCAGCCATTTATTTCTGTTTAATATATAGTATAATATGTAGAATATCAACAGGAAAATATATCGTTTGAGGTGATTTTTTTTCCCCTAATTGTAGCTACTCAATAAATTTAACAAAATATACCTTGTGAAAACGTAATAAGAGAGCAGAGGTAACAATATATTTTTACATTCAGTCTATAAACCAGAGAACACTTATTAGTTGTACATAAAGTAGGATATTGCAGGTTAACGATTCAGTATTTGGGCCAGGTTTAATTTGATCTGTGAATAAACCACTTTAACACAAGTAGAGGGCGCTGTTCACCTTCTATGCCGTGTGCCAGTTCATGAAGATGTGCAGCCCACCCACCCCCACACACACGGGGGACCCTCTAAAAGCTGTCAAAGTCACATCTCAGGACTCTCTTCTGTCCTTTCCGGAGAGTCTGTTGCTTCATTGTTCACTTTACCTGTGCGGAACTCATTCCGTTATGGCCAATCTCCGTGGGAAGGCACGAACTGCAGGGCACATTGCAAAGGGACAGCCCTTGTCGCGCCGGAAGTTACGTATCTGCCCTTCAACAATTACGTAACTTCCGGCGCGACAAAGTCCATCTTCCAATGGTGCATCTAAGAATTTTGGCGAATTAGGACACGACCATGGACAGTCGCAACTTCCTCCTCTACTTCTGTGCGCGTAGTTAAATGTCCGATTGTAGGACATAAGGCCAAGCAAAAACAGCGCCTTTCCTTTTCAATGGAACGCTTCCTATGCTGTACAGAAACACTGCCAAACACTAACGCCCCAGTACGCATTGGCACTCGTGCTTTTCGGCAACATTAAATTCCAATTTCCCCTGCGCACCAATCCCGCATTATCTTCTTTGCTATGTTAACGCCATCTTACGCCTAGCCTACACACTTCGATGGGTTTTCCTTTCCTTTACATTCACACGTTAGCATCGTGCGTTTAGTATATCAACCCCGCATTGGCGGTATTAACCAGTATTAACCAACCGGCCGCAAGATAACCACGCCTTACATCCGCTTGCGCCACACTCTGTTACCGGGCCACGGGCTAGCTACAAATAAATAAATTAATTAAGTAAATAAGTAACATAATCTTGTGCACAGGAGTGTTCTGCTGCGATAGGTCATCAAAATATGCAATACGCTGAATGATTGCAAACAAGAAAACCTTTTGCTCCATGGACAGATTTGGCAGCTACAACGCCATCTAGTGTGTCTAGAGGAAAAAATACCTACTACTACTTTAATAATATAGATTACGGATCCGAATTGTGTATG
Organism: Periophthalmus modestus; assembly: GCA_019594935.1. Classification (NCBI taxonomy): domain Eukaryota; kingdom Metazoa; phylum Chordata; class Actinopteri; order Gobiiformes; family Gobiidae; genus Periophthalmus; species Periophthalmus modestus. The sequence continues at coordinate 27,723 of JAIEZT010000347.1, read as the reverse complement.
ACATACATTCGTCACATGAAACAATTGATAAATTTATATAATCAATTAGTGGGATTCATTGGTGAAATTCCCATTAATTAGAACGTAGATATAGCCTACTTGGACATTATTAACTTACTTCAATTAATAAATAAATATAAGGATATATACATAGAGATAAACTCATCAATCTTCTATCCATTTAGTGGCAGTCTTTGTCAGGAAAGAAGCAATCTATTCTGACAATCTGACACTGAACTATTTAAAATAATTTATGATCCACACAGTATTTTGCGAGAATGCACCTAAATGTTGGTTGACACCTTCGTTGCCTTTCACTTTCGTTTCTTCTTCGTTGCCATAAAAGGAAACGAAGAAGAAAAGAATCATAGACAAACCCCATGGAAGACCATTCTGTGCTTATGAAATCTGCATCATTGGAGCCACCTTAGCCACATAGATAAAAATAAAAAGGCACGGTGAGTTGTCAAATACATTATGAAAAAATACTTACCTTGTTAATTTTCTTCTGTTGATCTGCAGATGGGCCCTAAAAAGACCGGGCGCAAAAGGGGCACTCCTGCGCGTACTTCGTGTTCAATAGCTGGTAAGACGGGCCTCGGTGTGAGTGTGGTAAATTTTCAGTCCCTGCATTCACCAGCTGAACTGCAACAAATGCAACAACGCTACATCCTGTAATCCTCCATAGTTTTTCATATAACTTATTCACCTTGGACTTATTTGAATGGCGAACTAGGGCTAAACTGTTTTCCTGTGATTACAATGATTAACCTCCTTGGACCTGACGTCCACTTATGTGGACAACATATTTTGGGTTGTCTAGGCCACAATACACATTTTCTTTAGCAGGTACAGGTGTCCACATGAGTTCATTATACTGCTATTTGGTGATGACAGAAGATTATAACACGATATAGTTTAATTCAAGATGGACGTTGTTAAAGGCATATGTCTGCCTGTGAGCAGCTCTTTAAATGAGCCACACTGTTCCAAGAAGCACAGTTGTTTCTCATTTAGTTTTTACACTCGGGAAAAATGTTGTTTCAGGCACTTAATCTATCAAAATCATTAAAACATAGAACGAATGTCCTCATATGTGGACTTCATTTTTTTCATAATGTAAAAATATAACACCCATCAGGTCCCAATCAGACCAAATAGCAAAATGAATAAAGCATGCCATGCAAGAGTTTGGGTCTTAAGAGCTTAAATTTTAATCAGGATAAGGAACTATCTTCATAAAGGTTAATTTTTCAAATGAATTTTGGAAAGCAAGGCCTTGGTGTCAAGACTCTTGTATGTTTGTCTGTTGTTAAGATCTGTCTTCATTTTATACTAATGTGTCAAACTCTTGTTATCCGAAGGAACACTCGCAACCTTGGAGGCAGAGGTGGCCCTGCTCAGCGATGAGTGCCATTTTTTAGAGCAAGTTATTCAAAAGTTGAAAGCTTCAGGTAAATTACACCACATCCATAAGGTGCCAATCAATAACATAACTAATAACTCATATTTTTTCCTAAACAGAACCATTTCCTAGAAGGGAAGATGAACCAAAAGATTTTACTGAAGGAAAAAAAGTGAAGAGGGAAAAAAAAAAAAAAAAAAAGAAGCGGCTATAAAAAATAAAAAAAGTTAAAACCATACGTTGGAGAATTCTGGGTTCAGAGACATGTTTTTGTTGCCAAACCCACTTGTACTTTTTGTACATTTATTTGTAAATTAAAGTTATAATATTTGTATTTTTATTAATAAATGTTCATCATATTTAAAGCACTTAAAACTCTTCCTGATTTTTTTCTCAATCTATGATCTACAGCAGTGGTCGGCAACGTGCGGCCCGTTGTTGGCCCTTTGCCAATTTTTTTTGGCCCGCCAGAGGATTTTGGACTTTTTTCTGGCATTGATTCTTTAATACCAAGTTGTGTGGGCACTGCTACGGGCATTCCACTGCCCATGATGTGCATGCAACACAATATTTAAAGCAAACAATGAACTGGTGTGTACATACACCTTCAACAGTCAAAATCATGGCTAACAGTTTTTGGACATTTGGTGAGGCAAGCGTGCGGACTGCGCGCAGCTCAAGGAATGTGCACCAGTTACGCTATAGCCATAGTTTTTTCACTAACGGAGTACCGTAATTTCACGGCTATAAGGCGCAGTTAAAAGTCTGAAATTTTCTGCAAAGTGTATGGAGCGCCCTATGGTGCGGTGCGCCTAATGTGCAGTCTTTTACTACGTCCGCTTCTGGAGAGCGGACTGAGGAGAGGACAGCCTGAGAACGGTGAAGGGAGAATGGTGGGCGTGAAAGAAGACACAACCCGAATAGTATAAAAGCGCAGGTATGCGTATTATGCAAAACAACATCGTTTTGGCAACCCTTTAAATGCCACCTAGGAGACACTCTTATGAAGCGCAAGTGGCCAAATGAACTCAGAGCTTGTGTCATTCCGAGAGGCTTGACGAAGGAACTCCAGCCGCTGGACATCACCGTGAACAGAGCGTTCAAAGTACGGTTGTGATGGATGACAGACGGCGAGCACAGTTTTACTAAAACTGGGAGGCAGTGCCGGGCGAGTTACGCCACGATTTGTGAATGGATGTGGATGTTTTGGGCTAATGTGTCTGCTGGCACTGTTATTCGAGCTTTCGCAAAAGCATCGTTCAGGAGGAGACGCACGGCAGGAACACGGACTCTGATAGTGACGAGAGGGAACTTGGTGTTTTTGATAGAGATCTAATTAATAAAAAAGCACTTTGTTAAATACTATATTAAAGCACAACCGAACACAGTTTTGCTTCCTTTGCCTTTTTTTTAGAGCACATACTAACATTTTACCGTGCCTGCGCCCTAAGGCCCGGTGCCTTTTATATGTGTTAAATGCAGAAAAGGCACCGTAACTGAAACTGCCTTTATAATCCGGTGCCTTATAGCTGTGAAATTACTAACTCATTACTTTTCCCAGCGTCCCAACGCGTTACCGTTACTAACAATAAAATGTGGCACGTTACTATTACTTCAGTTCACTGTGCTCTTCATCAGAGTCTCTCAGACGAGGAGCTGTTGTGTTTCTTTGGTGAAAGAGGCTCGGGGTGAGATGCTTGTTTGAGATGAGCGAGGTGGGCGCAGATAATATCGTGAGAGCGAGGCGGACGCAGGCCGTGTCTGAAATAAGTTGATAGTATTACCCTTTCACCAAATACATATCATAGGTAATTAAACATTGAGCGTAACAAAAGGAGTCACCTTCGTCAGGACTGTCTGCCATGATGCCCTTGTGCGCTATGACCTGAGGGCCTTGGAAGCAAGACGAAAGATGCAGAAAAGAAGCCAATCAGGGCGCCTGCTCAAAAAGGGCGTGGTCACGCATGTGTAACTACAAGACCCATCGTAATAGTCATATTTCTACGTAATCATCGTAAATAATATTATTTTATTTATTTATTTTTTTTATTTGAAGGACAACGTGCAGATACATTAAAAAGATGGCTGCACCAGATTTAGCAAAATGCTATTTTCCATCTGTAGTCCTTTATTAGGTTATAAAGGACTTAGTACAAATATTACATTATTTGGATCAATACAATAAATTAAATCATGTGAATCGACAGCAAAACCTTTTGCTCCACGGACAGATTTGGTAGCTACAGCGCCATCTAGTGTGTCTAGATGCCGCGGAAGCATGGATTACGGATGCATCAAACATAACGTACGATTACTTTTTCAGTTACATAAATGTACTATATATTTGGGTGTAAATTGAAATTGCTTGGGTAAAAGCCTCTGTTGCTAGTGTTGTTCTACCATTTACTTTCAAGTCCTGCTGCACATATAGCCTACATTTTGAGACAGAGGGGAAAATGCCTTCATATTCAACATAAAACAAATACTCCAGATTCAATTTTTTTTCATTTTTATATCAAAAGTATCAATAATAGTATGGACAATAATAGTATTTTTTTTACAACTATTTACAGACAAGATGCAGTTAATAAGCTCTTCAAAGATAATGCTTCCTGTTACACCTTGTACATTTGTCTGATGTCATGGAAAAGTCTACCCAAAGTCCCATGTCTGTAGTCTTTTCCGAGCCAGTTATTCCACTCTATTATGCGGAGGGAATTTTTTAAAGACACCTCAGACAAGTTGCCCCGGAACCGATAAACATCTTCTTTATAAGTCCTCCATGCACGTTCGATGTGTTGAGTATGGGCTCCCGTTGTCGGATGGACAAAAAACCTTTGGTGGTTCACTTGATAGTGGACGTATCCATGCAGATGGAGCGCATTATAAGCCCTCCATGAATCGCTTAATATTTTGGCTCCAGGAACAACATATTTGCTGATAATTGGTAAGAGGTGTGCCCTTGACCGTCGCTCTACCAACTTCAGCACTGGTCTGCGGCGATGCCTGTCCACCTCCAGCATCCCGAAAACCCAAGTCCTCCGATTTCTCCATGTTGTTCCAAATCGCCCTCTGTTGTACTGAAAATGGATAATCATTTATTAATCATTATGCAGGGAATTATGTTAGCATTAATTACATTACAAGATCCAAACCTTGCGCTTGTGTCGAAATAAGCTCTCATCTATTACAACATAGGCTCTTCTTCCCCCAATCTTCCATCTTTTTTCTTTGTTCAAGGCGTTCCATTGCAGCAATGCAGCACCTTCGAAGACGATCATACACTTTGGAAATAGATGCACTGCTTCGGCATGTCTCCTCTTCTAAAATATCGACATGCCGTCTCCTTAATCCTTGAGCAAAACTACAAGAAGAAAAACATAATTGTTAGACATAATGGTCCTCATGTGACACAGTGTTGCTTCATTTTAATCCAATACCATCCACATGATTATTTTTGTTTAAAATGCAGTAATGGGCTACAACATAGCTTGACTATTTTTATATTTACAGATCATATTAAAATGGACAAATTAAAAGTCATATAATCATGTGTTGTTTTGGGGTTTTTTTTAGGATTTGTGTTGTGGACATGCTGGTTAAATATGTATTAGATATAGTCTTTTCTGTATCTAATGTAGGATATAAACAGTCATCTGTAAATATTTGGCATTGGAGAATAACATACAAACCTGAGGATTATCTTCATCCACGTTTGAAGACTCATATGGGAATTCTCGAACAAGGAACCCAGTCGAATTGATCTCGAGATCTCCCGATGGCGCGCATTTCTGCATCTCCTACAAAAATTGGAATAAACCATCACTTTTTTTTGGCTAATACACTGATAATAAGCAACAGTCATAACATCACGGCTATTTTATATGTTCGTTCTGTGAGATGATGAAAATCCCTTAAATGTGTATCAACTATGCGTCTTACAAATAAAACATTATATTTAAACTGCGTTCTTAATAGGTGCATGTTCTTACCATTTGTAGCCATCCGCACTTGACGCAAACTTGCAAAACTTCATACGATGCTTGCATTTCGGACATTTTAACTTGTCAGCCAAAAGTCCATGTTCCCTCAGAAAACGCAAAAGTCGTTTTCCACCCCGTCCAACAACACGACTCAATGCAGCAACAAGTTTAGCCATGATGACGATCCGAAATGCAGGTTATAATTCCCAGTGAGTCGGTGCCTTTTAAGTAGGCTACACCCGTTCACCGGTATGCACTCGTGTACGTCACTTCCACCTCCTGGGGGACGTGTGGATGGGGACTCCTATGGGAACTGTCCAATGTTCTCATGTAGCTGGAGCATAAAAGGCTTGATCTCGCCGAAATACTATTCCAATACCTCTTCATATTTAAACTTCTAGGACCTGAACTGTTGCATGGCGTGCTGTATTATTTTTGTATTATATTTTGTCTTTGTTATTTGGTCTGATTGGGACCTGATGAGTGTAAAAATAAAGAATTATATTTTTACATGATGAGAAAAAAAAGTCCACATATGAGGACATTCGTTCTATGTTTTAATTATTTTGATTGAACAAAAAAAATCATCAAATCATTTCAATGATGATTTGCAAAAACTATGAAGTGCCTGAAACAACATTTTTCGTGATTGTAAAAACAAAATGAGAAACAGCAATTGCATCTCTTGGAACAATGTGGCTCATTTGAAGTGCAGCTGACAGGCGCAGACATGTGACTTTAATAAAGTCCATTTGGAATTTAAACTATATAGTGTTATACTCTTCTGTCATCACTAAGTGGCAATATAATGAATTCTTATGTGGATGCTTGGACCTTTTACAGACAATATGTTTATTGACACGTAAAATGTGTTGACAACATAAGTGGATGCCAGGTGCAAGGAGGATGATCTTAGCCTTACAGTGTGATGATATGTGGCTCTGTGGTAACAATTTACAGAAAACATGATACTGTAAAAGCATCAACTGTTGACATTGTTGGTAGTCTTAGACAGTATTGTTGTTGAAAAAGAAAAAAAAAAGTTTCTCCCCACTCTATCCTTCCCCCCTGGTTCCCTGAGTATCTGAGCTGTGAGTACTTATGCAGGAATGCCAAAGCTACATAAATGTGAAAGCAGTGACTTTTGTTTCACACCTAGAGAGAATAAACTTTTACTCATGACGGCAGCCAAGATAACAAAGGCTTTCCTGGAGGATAGGGACAGAGCCTTCTTACATGTAATGTCTGGTCTGGGTCTGACAGACTGACACAGATCAAATGCATTTTAAGACATAAGACTATTTTATTCAAAACACGAATATACTTAAATTTCCATCAAAGTATATATGTAATTTCTACATATGTGCGCGTGTGTATATGTGTATAATATACAGTGTTGGGCATCTTACTTCAAAAATGTAATCAGTTATAGTTACAAGTTACTTCTCCCCAGAAAGCAACTGAGTTAGCAACTCAGTTACTTTTTGGGAGAAGTAAGTGGTTACTAGTTACTATGCCGTTACTTACTATGTTAAAACAATAAAAACAACATATGTGAACCTTTAACATTTATTTCACTTTAACAGATTGTAATTATATTGCATTTGTTTAAACTGATCCATATCTGACAACAGCCTTGACACTTTCAGTCACATTTAAAACATGTCGATATCAAATATGTCGCAGTTTGTGTAAAGTTGAAGGAGGCAGCGTCAGGGCGTCACGTCAAAACACAACTCGGACCCGCTGTCAATGCACGTGTGACAGGACATCATTTCCCATCATGCATTAAGCGTTTGTAGTCCATGATAACTGATAGTGTAACTACCATAATGTCTCGCTTTAAAATACAGTCCGGTCTCAGTGGTAACTACCACGGTAATTACCAGTACAAATAGTAATAAGTACCACAGAAAGTACCAGTAATTAATAGTGTAACTACTATAATGTCTCGCTTTAAAATACAGTCCGGTCTCAGTGGTAACTACCACGGTAATTACCGGTACATACAGCAATATGTACCGGTAATTACCGGTAGTAAGTACCAGTAATTACTAGTACCAGTACCATAATGTCTCACATTAAAATACAAGTTCAAGTATTGATTGTTACCAGTATATATGTTATTGTCATTATTGGAAACTTCTTTTCAATCTGATTGTTGTATTAATGTGAAATTTGTCATAATAAAGTGTTTTATGTTTTCCCAATGTTTTGGCTTGTGTATTTTCTATGAACTTATAATGAAATCAAAGATTCATATGCCTAATAACACCATATTCTTTAATACCATTCACTTCATGACATTTTGCAGCAAGTACCAGTACTAGTACCAGTACTAGTACCAGTAGTTATTAGTCTAAGTATCACTTCTGGTACCACTATAAGTACCACTGTAAGTACCACTATTAGTTATACAGTAAGTATCAGTGTAAGTACCAGCCAAGGTACCGCTACTTATCAGTATAATTACCAGCCAAAGTACCACCACAAGTACCATAGTAACTACCACTGTAAGTACCACCGTAATTACCAGTCACGTATCTACTAACTACCACCGTAAGTACCCGGTAAGTCCCGGACCGTATTTTAAAGTGCTACAGTAAGTACCACGGAAAGTACCAGTAATTACGGTATAAAATACAGTAAGTACCAATTACTAGTGCCAGTACCATAATGTCTCCCTTTAAAATACCAGTTAAAGTATTGATAGTTACCAGTATGCATCACTGTCATGTTCATTTAAAATATATAATTTATTTGTTCTTGTCATTATTGGAAATTTCTTTTCAATCTGATTGTTGTATTAATGTGAAATTTGTCATAATAAAGTGTTTGTGTTTTCACTTGTGTATTTTCTATGAACTTATAATGAAATCAAAGACTCATATGTCTAATAACACCATATTCTTTAATACCATTCATTCACTTCATATGACATTTTGCAGTAGGTACCAGTACTAGTACCAGTAGTTATAAGTGTAAGTATCACTTCTGGTACCACTATAAGTACCACTAAGTACCACAAAGTACCACTATTAGTTATACAGTATGTATCAGTAATTTTCAGTATAAGTACAAGCCAAGGTACTGCTATGCATCAGTATAATTACCATCCAAAGTACCACCAGAAGTGCCATAGTAACTACCACAGTAACTACCACTTTAAGTACCACCATAATTACCAGTCAAGTATCTACTAACTACCACTGTAAGTACCCGGTAAGTCCCAGACCTTATTTTAAGTTTTATTTAAAAAGTTATATCAAAATCTCATCTTCCTCTTATGAACCCAATCTCAACTTGTATCTCATCAAATTGCATCTCGTTCCACACCTAGTACTAAGGGGTAAGGTACAGGAATTTGTTTATAAATGTACAGATACTGATACAAATGATGAAGTGGAACTTAAACGGAGGAGGATTGTGTTTAGGGGCTCTAGTCTCTTGACAGCACAGGGGAAATCAATTAACCAAGGGCAAATCGATTAAACTAGCTGACAACTCTGTTAATGTCATGTGAAGTACACAGTAGTAATGTGATTAGACAAGTCTGCCTGTGATTTATGGACATAAAAACTGCACAGGGTGTCTAGCTGTTACACAACAATCCTGGGAAAAACTCAAAGCAAGTGTTTGGTGACTGCTCAGAGGCAAAAAAAAAAAAAAAGAAAAAGAAACCCAAAAAAAACAAAACACTTTTACACACAGAATTACTGAAACGAGCAAGAATGAAGCGAAATCCAAGTTTATAAGTATAGTAAGTAAGTAAAATATGTATCTTGCTAAAGTAGTGTAGGATTTTGCCTCACTTTTTTCAGTGTTTTTTCAGTGTGTCAAAAGTATTTTAAATGTGTAGTTATATTACACAGCCTTTGCAGAAAAAAAAAAAAAAAAAAGTTCTTCGTTTTGCAACTTGTAGTTTTGCACTAAAAAAAGTACAAACTCTCACATTATCTTTATGGGGCAATTCTTTACATATTCAGATTACACTTCAGTCTTGCACATTGCTTCATATATTTCTTCTTCGATGCCAGCCTGTATTCAGTATTTCAGAGACTGGGCTGGTCATATGCCCCTTAGGGAGGACTCAATTTAAATGCTAATATAGACATTATTCATTGATACAGTTTGATTTGAGCTAGCCGACTATTTTAGTTTGCCGTTTCTCAGTGACTGAAGACTGCAGTCACTATAGTTCTCAAACCAGTGCTTGCAGCTTTTATTGCTCTAAAGGAAATTGGATGTGAAGAGCAGCACACGCTATTCTCTGTTCATTATGTTTGAATAATGTAACTGCTCTACAAACTCAAGATATTACACTTTATTACGAACACTCTAATCTTACAGAATAGGTTGGGTTTAGTTGATGTCGTAATATTCTTAACTCTTTAAAACCTCAAAAGGAGTCAATTTAGGAAATCTTTACATTTAACAGCTCAGATTTAATCATCTTATAGTGTCCCCTCATCAAAAATTGCTCAAAAGCTGTGTACTTGATTTTAGAGTTTTACATTATAAACCTCACATCCACTTCCAATTAGGTATTTAGGCACTAGAGCCCCCTCTGCTGATAGTGACGGGAATGAACATTTAGAAAGTAAACAATTTAAGTCCTTTTTCCCCGTGAATGCCATGCTGATGGAGTCATGTCTTCGTGGTGTATGCAGTTTGGTGTTGGTTTGTGAGCTTAAAAACTGTGTAGAAGTCCCCACTTTTATCTGTGATGCAGCAAAACACAATGTGCAAACTGAATTTTTAAGTGCTCAGAGAAGACTTCGGATTTAGTGGATTAATGAATCAAGCATGAATGAAACAAAATACAACTCCATAAGACATAATATGGTTGAAAGGTAAAGACTCAATTTTGTGTAATGTGTGTGATTTACAGGCTGTTCAAACTTCCTCACTTTACTAACAAACTTCTATCCAAATTATCGACCACCTTGAGTTTATTAAAATGTTTAACTACACTGAGTAGCCAGAGCAGAGTGTTGCCTTCACAAAAATGATGCATGCTAACAACGCACCAGCCTTTCCTGGATTGTGAATGATAAAAAAAAAATAAAAAAATAAAAATTGACCCTTTGGACAATGACTTTCAGCTCGTTCCATCTGGGCAAAGGCACCTAGTCCCAAGGTGTAAAACTAAGCTTTAAAAGGCAGCTTTATTGCAGCAGTTGTTTATTTGCAAAATAAACTGTAAATTGCACATGAATTGTTTATATGTGGTATTCTTTTTATGAGCATCTAAAATGTTTTAGGCTTCTTTTATTGTGTTTTCATATGAACTATGATTGTATTTATTTATGTGATTTATATATTGAAGCTAACTCCAGCTGCACACCAATTCTACTTGTGAGTATAAATGAAACTACCTGAACATGAGCTGCTTTCAAATCTCTACTGGGGCAAAAAAAAGTTTGCTCAAATACATGGGAAAAAAAAAAACAAGTGCAGCCGCTTTAATTCAAACTTGTTTCATCACAAGGTCGTCGTGGTAACATAACAGACAATAAATCAGACGTCTATAGAGGTCTATGAGCTTGGCCAGACCCATTTGGAGCACTTAGTGGACTCAAATAGTTTGACTTTTTAAAATATTATATACACAAGTCAGACAGGATTTGACTATGTTTTAGAGAGAGGGAGAGAAAGAGGGGAAAAAAAAGAGAGAAAGAGAGCAATTTGTTCAAAAAGAGTCACTGAAGTTGCGTAGGGATGTTCTGGTCAGCAGAGGGAGTGGTGCATGCCTCAGATAGGAGCTTCGATAAACCTGTTAGTAGAGCAGAGAAATACTGCCTTGGCTAATCCGGGGCTTAGACTGAACCTGGCTGATTCATACCTAAAGACACATTTTATTGGACCCATCTCCAGATTTAAGACTGCATTACTGGTGTGGTCAAGATAATGTGAACAGAGAGGAAATTAAAGGAACAGTGCTATAAATTTCATTACTTTAATTATAAAATAGGTGTAACCTTGCTACAGAGCTGGTGGCAACGGTGTGTGCACAAGGATTTTATTAAAGAGAGGGTGCTGTAACATGGTAGAAATCTCAAAAAAAGTTAATTTGTATGATGTTCTCTTTGTATAAGTGATCTGTCCCTACTATTTAAACCCTCCTTACGATTAGCAGTACGATCCTGTCCACTGCTCAGCCCACAAGCCCACAGTATGTCACCCAATTTTCCATAAATGTACGGTAGCAGGATACAACAGATACACTACTGTACATCGCATCAGGTTTGTGAAGTTGTAGTTTCATTAGCAGGATGCACATTGATTGTGTTGTCATAGCGCTCTGAAGGGGAAGAGGGACCCAGAGCGTCAAACAAAAATGAAACTTAAACATTTTAATACATTGTTTTGAGTGAATATAGCGTTTTCAAAATAATAAAAGGTAACATAGTGATCTAAATATGATACGGTTAGTGGTTAATACCCCATAGAAGTGTAAAAAAAAAAAACTCTTTAAATAATTAGGATAAAAAAGTTAAAGGTTTCATTGTGTAACTTTGTGGGGGAAGGTAAAAGCAACTGTTAAATCTGTCAGCTGGGCATAAAACTGTAGGAGTGAAGATGTGCTTTTACCATGGATCAGGCCTGGACGACTTAGGGATTACACAGACATATTTGTGGTGAAGGACTACCACCTGCACCTTTAATGATGTTAAAGTGCACAGTGTTTGAATCTGTAGATATTCATTGTAACGTTTTGCTTTTTTTTCCCCTCATTGCTTTGTAAGCTTTTCAAATACATGAAAACAGTCATATTATAAATTAATTATTGTTTTCTTCTCTGTTGATCTGATTTGTCAATGTCATTAGCAACTGTCCTACCATTTTACTTCTGAGTATTCATTAGGGACGGTCAAATTGCCACAAGATTTTGCACATGAGAAAAAATGATACCTTTCATGGAGGTGAATTGAACTCAAATGCAACACAAAGAGTGCAGCCAAATGTCTTAATAAAGCTAACTGAAAGTGCCCTTCAAACAGGTAGTACAGAGTATGTGTAATCAGGCAAACAACAACTGAGGAATTATGTTTTCTTTAATATCAACAGAAATGGCTTCCGATACTGGGAATTCAAATAAGGGGGAACAGGCTGGGGAAATAAACTCAGGAAACAGGTAACTCAGATGCAGGTACAGGATATCAGATATAACAACCAGGTTTATCAGATTTCAGACTTCAGACTTTTTCAGGGCTGAGAGTTGCTCAATGATCTAGCAACAACTGACTGAACTGAGGGAGTATATACAGCCTACCCTGGGCTCATTGGCAAAATTAGAGGCAGCTGCACCAAAAACAGGGAGATAACAAAAGCAGGGACCAGAACATGGAGTTGGATGTGAAAAAAACAAACAGGCAGAAACTATTACAATACCCATATTGTCCATGTTTTTCCATTTCATTTGGACAAGAAAGGGTTAAGTACTGCTGAGTTACATATTTTGAGAAGTTGTAGTTCCAAAAATCAGTCCTATGGCAGAAAAAATATGATATATTAACACATATTATGTAAAATTGACTTTTTTGAGAATATTGGCTTTTAAAAAATATAGTTCCCTCATTGAAAACATACCTGGAGATGTATTTCTCGTCATTCTTACTAGTTTCACAAATCCTCTGTTAAAGTCCTTTGCCACTGAGCCTCACAAAACATTCTGTTCTGTTCGATTGAGATTCCCCAGGATTGCGACGCCATAGATGGAGAAGTCCATAAATCACTGCCAGACTCGTTTTAAACATTTCTGCCGCCAAATCCGATTCATTACTGTTGCATGCTTACACTACCATTTCCAGACATGTTCCTCATTTTCTTTTTTAATTGTTTTTGCTATGGTAATTCCCTCTGCTGCCAGTAGGGGGCAAGCTGCGCCAAATCTGTGTATATTGAGCACTGAGGCTATGAAATGATTGTTTGTTTGTTTTTTATCAGCCATTATTTGAAGTTCTAGATCAAGAAATGCCAAAGCAAAGGCATTGCAATTGGCCTTAAAATGTGGCCTCGACTACAACTAGCATTTGTTCTTTAAGTAAAATAAATCAAGATATTGCAAAGCTAAACTTGTGAAATGGATTGCCCGATAAATGCATTATGCCAAAATCTCATTTTGTCTCGTTCTCGTGGACCCAATCTCTTGTGTCGTCTGAGAGTCTACAAATTCTGTCTCGTCCCTCCTCTAATATTCATCATTGTTGGGTTTCTCTCTCCAGTGTCAGATTTGGATAAGTAAATAAACACAGCTACGCAGAGAGATGGCTCCATTTAGAAGGGCTTTAATTAATACAGCAGATCACTACACACAAGACACACAAGGCTTTTTATGTTCAGGACACCATGGCAAAAGCTAATGTTCAATTTATGGTTTCTCATACGCAAATCACAATAACTTTGGGGCTTGAGCGTGGTTAAAATGGTAAACACTACTACTTGCTATTTTGGTACCATTATCCAACAAATCCAATGGTGTCAGATAAATATTTGTTCATTTCAGACTTCCTTGATAGCTCACAAATTGCTGTTTACTCTGTTTAGGTCCCTGAATGCATCAGCTTCAGAGTGAACTTGAGGCGTTCAAAACACTCTAGTCTTCCAGGCACCAGCCAAGACAAGCAGTTTACATATACAGTATATCTAGTAACTATTCCTACGTTTTGCAATGAACTTCTTTCAAAGAGGGGGGTATTATGCAAAATTCTTCTACCATGTTATAACATTGTTCCCTGATCAAATACATGTCTGAAGAGGTTTTAGAAGTAATCCATGCATATTTCAGTAAGTTTTGGATTCCTCTGGGCCCTATTCGAGACTTCCTTATGGTTGGCTGTAAGATTCTGTCCAGTGCTCAGCCCACAACCCTGTCACCCATGCTTCCACACAGCATTTCTCGATAAATATACAAAACTGTACACAGGAACTTGACAAATTAAATGGAATGTGCAGTAGTTTCATTGGCGGGATGCATGCTGATTGTGTTGTGATGGCGTTGTGAAGGGAAAGTGACTTCATACAGAGAGCAAAGGAAGGGGAAACTTAAACTTATAAAACATGTTAATGTTTTGTTTTTGGCAAATTATAGTAATTCCTAAACAATAAAAGGTAACATGGTGCTCTAAATATATTATGTGTTAGGAGTTAATACCCCATAGAAGTATAAATCCCCCCCTTTAATGTATACCATTAAGAGCTTTGACTCTGGAGTTTTGGAGCATTGGCCAAAATGTTCCACAAAGTATTGATGTACTTGTAAAGTGTGTGATTGGTCTAGTCCTTTATCGCCCTTGGGTTATACAACTATTTGAGTGTCTAATTAGTTCAAATGTCAGTGGAACCATGGTGCTGCCCCATTTACACACACAAATGCTGATACAATGTGATTACTGTGAGATGGAGAGGGATCAAACATTTAGGCAATTTTTGTTTTACTTATTTTAAAATGAGTAGTATTTAGTTGCCTTTGCTCAGCCAAAACCCGCACACTTTTACAATATACTTTACAAAGATGCATGGGTCTGGAACTGTATCCTGTCTCCCTGATTTCCTATGGGAGTTATTGACAGGCAGATAAAGCAGGAAGTGAGGGATTTCAAGTACTTAGGATCATGGGTCCAGTCCTCGGTTTAAAACATCCAAATTAGAAAAGCTCTTGCCTAGAAAGCACTCGACAAAGCGTAGTGGATACAGTTCTATTGGTTCTGAGCGCTGGACATTAAAGAGCGTTCTACCATGTTATAATGTTCTTCCCTCATCACAAACATGCCTTAAAAGATTTTAGAAGTCATCCATGCATGTTCCAGTATTTTAGCCATCTCTCCTGGGACCTATCTGAACTCTCTTTACAAGTTAGCTGTAAGATTCTCTGCAATTCTCAGCCCACAAGCCTCCTTAAATATACAGAGATGCTACACAACAACTTCACAAACCTGGTGCGATGTGCAGTAGTTTCATTAGCGGGACGCACGCTGATTGTGTTGTGATGTCACTCTGAAGGGGGAGTGACTTGACGCGGGGAGTAGAGGGGTGTCTCAGAGCGTCAAAAACAGAAGGCAAACTCATAAAACATGTTAATACATTGTTTTTGGCAAATATATAAGTATAGCCAACAGTTCAGTGCACAGACGAACAAGATGGAGTTATCGATCACATCAGGGTGAGTTGTTGTACTGTTGTACGAGGCATGGCATGACAGTACTCCGGGATCATTCCAGTACACTAGATCCAACTTGTATTATCGTAAGTCCAATTTGAGCAAGCCCTTTTGTGCGTGAACTTACACATCTGGATATCTCATAGTAGAGTCAGGAGTGCTTTTGTGTAAAAAGCTTTTCAAAAACAGCCCAAATTGTGCCCAGCTCTACAATGTGCAATAGGAAATGTAATTATGGCATATGTAGTTGTATTCAATAGGAATAAATAGTTTTCTGAGTACTGCAGCTGCCACATTGTAACAGGAACAAAAAGCCATTTCTAATAAATACAGACCCAGTAATGAAATAGTGCATCCATTACTGCTCTGACAATTGTAGTAATATTCCCTCTGAATTTTACCATCCCAATTAAATGTTTTGTTTCATTCACACCCTTTACTATTAGTCTGTCTACATCTCTAAAGCTCAAAATGCTCTGTTGAAGCTGTAGTTTTTCAAATTAACAGCTCCTTTTACCTTTTTGTTCAGTACAGATTGGCAATTCCAGGGCTGAAATGATCCAAATGATTCTAGTGAAGGTGTATGGCGTTTAAAAACACAGTGGAGCACTTCCTGTATTACATGATGACATCACAAAAGTGGAACAGTGGAAAACGCAACTCCAGGTATGTTTTTTTTTTTTTTTAATGAGGAAATAACTATAACATTATAACATCAGAAAATAGCGAAACGTGGGGACTTAATTATCATCATCAAGAGTGCCATGGAGTTCTTTGCCTATTTTCCATCTCACCTGTTTTGTAACCTAAAAGAAAGTAGGCTGCAGTACATTTACTTATGTATTTTGCCACTTGCATTACTGATATTCAGTACTAGTAGCGGTGCATCCCTACTTTAAAATCATTCAAAACAAAAGTAGCAGCAGACTTTTTGATTTTTTTTTGTCATTAAGGCTAAATGGTTAATTCTGATAAGGGCTTCTACTTTGCCAACCATTTTTTTTTGTGTAAGAGAAACGAAATCTCAAGTATACAGCAACAATATGTTTCTTTTTGACCTTTTAAAATCCCACAGGACCAGACAAGAAAACATGTTTGAGAGCGATCTACTGACATAAACTGTTTGTTGTACTGTGCCATCCTTAACCTTAACTGTGCCCAACATGAATCCAACAACGCTTTGAAAAATGTGCTAAAATAGTAATACCACAGTACACTGCATGCTCTCAAAACATAATAATGACTAAATTACATTCTAATAAGGCAAACAAACTGTTTTTTTTTTCTTTCTTTCTTTTTAGTTTTGTTGTTCCTATCTCATATTGCACCTGGAGTGTGGGCAGCAACAACATGCATTTAGCGAGGTTTGAACCTGCTACCCCATGATACCTTAACCTGCAGGACCATGCCTTAATTAAATATTATTTTAAGAGCGCTATACCTGATTTTTACAGTCTTAAACATTTGGAAAATAGAGCTGGTTCATTTTAAACAGGTTTGCAATGGTCCAAAATTAATTCTCACCTTCTCTATGCCTTCTGAACATCCCAATTACTCACAGTGATGAGTTTATAAGGTCTTTTCACAAGTGTCAGATTGGAGCGAAGTTCTGCTGGCATGGTTCAACTGGTATGCAAACTTACACCTCCATGCTCAAATTTGTGCTGGGGCAAGACAAATTTTGCGTAAATATATGGAGAGAAATCAAGCTCTTTACAAATGGCTGTGTCTGCTGCATTTTTATTGAGATGTTCTATAGACCGTTCTAGTATTTGTTAAAGACTGGTAGGATTCCATACATTTAATTTTCACCTTGCAAACTATGAAAAAACAGGGCTTTTTTGGCAATTGACAACCACTAACAAGAGCCTTGTTAGTTTATTGGCAAAGCGATAGAGCTGAAATTAGTATGAAAGCTAGTGGCTACTTAATTAATATTTATTAAATATTATGTTGTTATGGAACCAATCACACTGAAAGTATAGTGGGAAACAAAGATTGTTATTATTTTTTACTTCATCAAGCACCACAAATATTATTAATGAACTTTAGAAAACGGAGCTGGAAGTTAGATATTGATGAGTTTATTCCACCCATCCATTTTCTTCCGCTTCATATGGGCACGGGGAGCAGAGGCAGTAGTCTGTGTGTGGAAGTCTGGGCCTCTAGGCTCACACCATCGAGCTCCTTTATGGGGGGACCTTGAGGTGTTTCCCAGGCCAGACATAGTCTCTCCAGCATGTCCTTGGTGTCCAGCATGTCCTCGGTTTTCCCCAGGGGCTCTTCCCAGTGGGACATGTCGCCAAGACAAGCACCGCAGACCTTACGACCACAGTAGCCGCATTGATACTGGAGGTGGAGAACATGGTCCACCCAGAATTAATGTCCCCAGCCTCCCCTGGGATCTGAAAGAAGCTCTCCTGGAGGTGTGAGATTAAGATCCTGCTGACAGAGAGCTCCAACAGACATTCCCTCGCGATATGCTTGAATGGGCCAGGTCTTTCCGACTTCCTCCCCCACCAGCAGATTCTGAACTCGAACTAGTACTGAGAAGGATTACTCAAATATAATTAACATATAAAACAATAATCATTTGTCTGCATTGTCTACAAAAAACAAAATAAATGGGATTTTATTTTTCGGCCTCATTAAAATGAATGAGGGTTATAAACCAGGCTGTGTGTGCAGCGATTGTAATCACTCGTGAAAGGGTCTAATCGAATTTAGGAAAAGGACATTTTTCATGCCTGATGTGAATGCAGGACATTCATAATGGACCACATTCTGGCATTAATTTGCTTAAAAGTATAAATAATATAACAAATTAGAATTTTTTGGCCGTGCACATTTGGCTGCTGTTTCTTTTTGATTGCTGATTCATTGATTGAAATGCTGTTCTATTTATCAAATGCTGTTCTATTAATCAACTTCAAAAGGTTTTTTACTCCTAATTTGTAAGGACAGGTCTGATTAAGTACTTCCTGCATAAGTAACATATTTTATTTTTAATTGAACTATTTTTTCCCCACTTGAACCACTACAAACTGTTTAAAAATGAACTAGTTCTGTTTTTCATAGTACAGCACATTGCAACTTTTTTCATTTGAGACATTTTTATTACGTGAACATTACAGTATAAATAAGACAATCATTTAATAAATATCTGATACAGTATATAGTCTCCTACCATTGCAGTTAGTTCATACTCGCAAAAAGTTTTTATTCACAAGACGACACACTGGATACAATTTGCACAAGAGGACATTTTGGCATGCTTGGATCACAGACGTCAAAATACGTAACGATATTTGACTTTACTTTCTGTTATGTAACATGCAGTATCGTAAGTACAACCATTATGTAAAACAAATGGTAAGGCTTTTTTACAACATCTTAACAGCAGGTGAAGTGCAGTGGAAATGCACTGAAAACGTGTCATTAGAGGCAATTTACATTTAAAATCCATAGTTGCACAATAGCTTTTCAAACCGCCACCTTGGCCGATAATTTTGCTGTTCAGATTGGCCCAAGCTGTAATTTTCAACATACAAAGTCCATCTTTTTTTTCTTCATTTGAACATAATATGAGAGAATAGAATAATACTAAGATACTAATTCAAGTAGTTCAAAAAATGCATGTTTTGTTGAGGCTGTATAGATGGTTTGTATAGATTGCTTTAGGTTTAATAAAGGCAAATTTGACAAATTATTATTACTATTTCTTTTTTTAATTGTGCTTTTTAAGTTTATTTATTTATTTATTTATTTTGAAAAGGGACAAAGCACATTAATGAACACCAGTAATTTGTGTTGATGAATTTATATGAATATAAGTTTTTTTCCTGTTTTTTGTGGTTTTTTTTTTTTTTGGTTTTTTTTTGTTTTGTATGTTTATCTGTAGTGATGTGCAGATTTAAGGCAAGAAGTGATTTGGTGGTTGCAAAAATACAGGGAACTATCCCAGAAACTCAAATATAAATAAAAAATGTACCTAAATCCCAACATTTTACTTAAATATTCTCTCGCTCCACAACAGTTAAAGAAACTGGAACCATCCAAAGCTGTTTTAAGGCTTATGGCTCATGGTGTTTGCAAGACGTACGGTGAACACCAGTTTATATAGATATTCTTCTCTATAGTTTCTTCCCTAATTAAAAACACATAAAAATTCCTCCTCCTTGTATACTTTTTAAACACACATTACTAAGACTACGTGCGAGTCTCCATCTTCAAAGCACAGCCAGATCTGAACAGGGCCGAACAAGTTCAAAATTGCTTACATTACGTTGAAACAAAAATCTGTTTACATAGTTAGACACAAAATTCTAACTTACAACGATCCAAACCAAAGAGTTTGGATCGTTGTACGTCTATACACATACACATAATCTTTACATGGCACGTGAAGCTCATTTCAAACCATTCAGAATAAAAGGAACGTTTTTTGCCAAAGTTTTCACTATGTTTCTACGTTAAAACACTGACAGTACTGCTATACTGACAAGATTAGTCCTGGTTTGTTAACTAATCTAAAGCCGGGTGTCTACCGCTGCACGATTTTGTCCCTCTGCGATGAAAGATTTCTGATCGTGGGGTAAAAAATCCGTGTCGTGAGCTCAAAGTCAGGGTCATGAGGTCCAACAGTGAGACAGGGACAAAGACTAAAACTGAGTCTTACGACCAAAGACTTGAGCGCGAGGAACGTTAGTTGTTAGCTTAGTTCCAGTCTAAGTCTCTGAGCGCTTACAAACTCATCGCGGTGAATAATTAAGATGTCCGAATGCGTAGGATGAGTGAGGAGTAACTATGGACCACTGCAAAAACAGGATAGAGCCTGATATTAAGCGTGTTTCTGTATTTTAAGAGTCTTGTGTAGAGTCTCAATCTTCCACAACAACAGCACAACAACCCAAGTGCTTCCGTCAAAGTAACAGAAGAAGCGAAGAAGAGCTCTGCCATAACATGGAACCATTCACTTCCCTTTTCCCTTTTAATTGAATAACTTTTCTTGCTCTAGCCTTAACACCCGGTCGATTAGGTCACGAGCGACATTACCATACCTTAACTACAGCCTGATATTCGTTCAGACAAACTTTGACATCGTACGCCCCATAGTACGCACCAAAACGGTACGCACCCATGGTATCCCCCATTGTAGAAGAGAAAAATCTGCAGTAGACACCTGGCTTAACACGTATAGCTAAAGTTAAAGACATTTACAACTTTCTATGTAGTAGTTTGGGTCCCAGAGGTTCATCTACAAAGCAGACAACTTCTTATTGCTACTTAATATATTGCATGTCAAAATGCAGGCCGCTCGGATGACATTTTCAGTATCGTGTTACTTGGCAGCGGAAAAAGATGTGAACCGTGTTCTTGAAACATTCATCATGTAGCCGAAGGCTAATTGACTATTCAACACCTGCTGGCGGTGGCTGGGACTGGGATTTTGACCCACTATAGTCAAGACCGTGAGGAGTAATTGGAAAAAATAAGAAACAATAAATAAAATAACCAATACATGAATCCACATCAAGAACATAATAGTACCAATATATAACTTTAAATAAATGGAAGAGCCTGTAAATCTGCATGACACTAAACTGGGATTAACAAGAAATGATGATAAAGTGTCTTGCCTGGAGACACAAACAACAGTGCCTATTCTTTGGTAGTTCCTACAACATGGAATTGGGAAACATGGATAGTATCAGTCTATCTCAGAAGCTGTAAGAGGTTGTTGTTTGGCTATTAATAATGAAAACAAGATGAATGTAATACGGAAAATTGCCAAAATAAAAGCAATGAAAAGGAAGAAACACATGAAAATGTACTGCTGTGTTTTGTAAGTTTGTTTATTGTCCAGTGTTTTTTTTTTATATAGGATAAATAATATAGAGTTTCAAAATTACAAATTCCCCCCCCCCCCCCCCCCCCCCCCCCAGTTTCCCCCCCCCCCCCCCCCCCCACAGTCGGAGTATATGCCCCCCACCCCCCCCCATTATTTGCTGTTGACCTAAAGCGATAATTTAAAATGAAATGTGAGATGAGTATTTGATTATATGGGGAAAATTACACAGTACAACTACAATTTGTAACATTTACTTCCATCTTTTTGGTTTGTGTTTTTATTTTCTTTTGTGTGTGTGTATATTCCTTCGATCCAAGCATACATTTTTATAACTGTCACCCATTGGTCCAACTATTATTCTGTCCCAAATGTTTCTCTTTTGCCTTGGAGCACTGACAGGATCTCAATAATAAGTGCAGTAAACGTAATACCACCGAACCTACATATATACGTTATAAAAAACATTAAAAGTATGAGTAACAGTAGCAACCAAAATAAGTAAAAAAAACCCAACAACCACACCAAACAAAATAATGTTTAAAGATGCACTGTGGAAACTTTTCAGGTGGAGGGAACATTCCAGCCAAGCAGTAACGTCTGAGTAAGAGAATGTGACAGACCTTCCACCAGAAAAGTTACACAGTGCAGCTTTAAATCTAAATGCTAATATTCCCATACACTGAAAAAAAACGTATATCCACTGTACACTTTAGTTAAAAGTATTTAGAGTTTTTCCTTTTCTTTTTTTTTTTTTTAAGCATTTGATGGAATAATTTCAAAGAACTATTCATTTAATCTATAATTAAGTGAATCCTTCATGTTCATAAAAATACATACCAAATAATAAAATTCTGCCAGATATTTCTTGAAACAGTAAAATAATCTTAGATAAATCACAACTAATATCTCGACTGATATTCTGAAACTGATGTCATTTTCTTCGCTCATATAGAGTAACGTCATCCTTTCTGCAACACTGAGGAGGGCTGTCTGGTCTCTTCACAGTCTCCTGAGCATCGTCTAGGCCCCCCCGGCCAACGGTTTTGCTGGCTCCCCATCGTCCAAGGGAGCTTTGGTGGGGCACAGGTCGTGGAAGCCGGCTGGAGTGGAGGAACCTTCTGTAGGAGTCTTTTCAGAGCACAGATTCGATCCTCCTCTGGGCTCATCGAAAGCACGTGGGACAGGCAATGAATCCAAGTTCTGCTTGGGGTCAGGTCTCGGGTCGCTGCGTCCAGGTTCACCTTCAGGAGTAAAAAGTGGAAAAACTGGGTTAAATATGATTAGCCTCTCCCGCTTTAAAAATGTAGGGACACATCACAACGGAACCTCGGATGCCATTCACTGTCCTGTCGTAGGATCTGGCAAAAACCCAATAGTGAGGCGTCATTTGTATTATTTTTGCACATTTGTAATGAATCGAGGTGGCAAACTGTGCTTTTGCTGATGTTTATAATACCTGTAGTGTGTACTGCAGTTTCCAAATACTTTTCTGATGGACAACAACATAAACTTTAAATCCCATGTCAATATTTTCAACAAAATCAATACTTGATTTGAACATGGTTACTTCCACTCCTAATCATTACATTTAAAAAAGCAAGCTTGGTATTTAATGTTAATAAGTGCCCTTAAAGACACCAAAGCTATTCTACGTTGGAGCTACTTTTTTTTTTGTACTACTGGGATATTTTTTTATTATTATTTTTTTCTGTACGATAATGAAATTGAGCTGCGGACCGGCGGAGTTTGTTTGCTGCTTACATTTTTAGTTTTTTTTTGACTATCATTGTTACATTAGAATACTTTTTGAGAGTGATTCTGCTTTATGGTTTGGTTTGAGTTTTAATGTTTTATCGTACCATATTTACTTCAGCAGACTACTTCAACTATCGGGGTATAGTTGGCAGCTTTTCTTCCTGTCTTCTCAGTGACAGGTCTTGTTGTGGATTGCGTCTGATTAAATTCGTGGAACGTGCTTATAACTGCTCCATATGTCATGTCCCAGTCATCTCACTCACACTAAGACAGACCTACTATTTCTGTCTTTTTATGAAACACGAACCCTTATGTTTTTGCACTGCCTGTCCCCTACTCAGCACATGATTTCTAATCCACCTCTGTTCCACCAAACGTCCATCTTTGTAAAAAGCAATTTAAACGACGTCTCTGGAGAGGAGAAGAAAATGTCTCTTTTTTTTTCCATTCTTACTTGTTCAGTTGTTTCTTTGTAATCACTTATAAGTCATATTCTTTCAATAAGACCTATGCGTCATTTGATAACACATTTGGTTTGTTTTGTCACATGACGTCCTCTGTCAAACCGACGTTGAAAATTTGTGCGGGCTACGGCATAGACTGCATAAAGAAACGTGGTCAGAGGGAGTGTGACATCGCCCAGAGCATCCGGTTGCTAGTCACAATGAAGCTTATCAGAGCAGTTATAGGGGCAAAATCTGGAGCCGAGTTCCATATTTGGAATTTTCGGGTTCCACGAGTATCATAGCAACCAAAAGATGCTAATATGCTGTCAATCAAACCCGTTGCCAACAGTTAGAGAGACGACTCGAGGGAAAAGGCGCTGGCCCCTGATTTGTCGGTCTTTAATGTTCACATCCCTGGTTTTATCAGTTCCAACACACCAAGCGAAATCAAACACCCCAAATAATGACACACAAGTTGGTTGTGTTTCTTGCGTCAACACTGGTTGCTCACATCAATCAGGCTGCTGCATTGGTTATATTGATGTGTTCATTGAGGTCATAGGAGGTGGAGACAAACCTCCAGCCGTTCTGTCATGGTCTGGGCACATACTCCCCAACAAAAACAGATGCATAAAAGTTTCTCCTTTATTTGGTGGTGATTCTTTACGAACTAGCATACTTGAGGAGCACCACATCTGTGAAGTGTACCTTGTGTTTGATTGCTGTGAATTTTGGATGCAATGGTAACCGATCTGGTTGCAAGTGGCCGGCACCGGCGTACAAAGCTACCGAACTACACTGCACTGTGTCCGGTCCAACTAACCGGTCTGTGTAGCTCAGGCTTCTAGCCCCTGAACGCACCACTTTTCTCTGGAGACGCGAAAAAATTCCTTTGCTGGAAATTGATTGTTCATTATTTATCTTTTAGTGATACAGTGAGTTAGAATTGGTTGGACCTGTGGGCCGTTTTTATATAAATGTCAACGAAATCGGTTATATTTAGATTCAATGCTTTGTTCCCCCAAGATTTTAGACTGTTTCCCCCCGCGAAAAAAGCGCTTAAATATTTCCTTAGCATACTAATTGTTATTAGCTTTATTTACCGTCATGACACATTCGGCATTGGTCTTTGAGGAGCCTGTGAATCATGCGTTTAAAACCGGAAGGAAAAGTGAATCATTCAGATGGCTCAGACAGCCAGAGAGTAAGTGATAACTTTTGGTCAAACTGCAAAAAGTCGAAACTGACGCTAGTTGAGTTTTTTGGTCATAAAGTGTCAAACATTAACCTGGGAAAAAAAAATGTCGACTTCTGTGGGCTTGAACTTGCACCTAATTCTGAACATAAGTCCCTATTACTTATAAGATTAGAAAAAAAAGTAAATGTGTAATTAAAATTAGATTAGTTTGTCGTGTGTACTGCGTGTACTGTTACCTCATTGGGAGCGTCAGCCTCATATGTACTGAGCTGGTAGATCTTCACAAAGCACGGCTGGGCTGCAGTTGGGGAATGCTGGGCTCTTCTTGTACTCCTCAAAACGCCTCCCCAGAACATTAGGGTCTCCTCACTGAACTCTGACCTCAGGAAAACTGGAGAGAACCGCAACGGCCCACTGTGCAAAGGAACAAACGCATTTCAAGTTTGACACACACACAAGGCAATAACTGAACTGAATTTTGGCACCTAACCTCGCGGCCCACTGTTAAAAGAACTGTTTAAAACTGGGCAATGCTGTGGACTAGAAGAGAAAAAGCAAAGGGAGGAGGGGCAGGGTTTGGACAGGTATCCCCCCTGTAATCTCTCTGTCCCTGCCAGCCAGGTGTTCCTAATCAGAAACAGAATCAGAGAAAGAAACAGAAAGAGCTGTAATCAGGGCAGTCACTACGTGATGTCACATAGTACTAAGAAATTGCAGAGGCCACTAAAAAGCAGACACTAAAGGCAGCATAAACCTTAGGAGGCTTTTGACCGGAAAGCTGCAAAAATGTATCTAGTTTGCACTTAAGTTAGTCCACACAATAGATTTAGTGTTTATGTCACATTTTTACCTATTAACAGGATTTTAGTTTTTCTATTATTAGAGAAAACTAAAAAAAACAAAAAAACCAAAACAAAACAGACATAAAATAAATAACAGTTCAGTCAAGCGTAGTGTTCACCATACTTTTAATCTTGCTTGAGTTAAAAGATTGACAGTGTTATGGCTCTCTTAATAAGTAACTAGTTTTTGGTTCCTCTTCCCCCAGTGAGCAAGTTTGAAAGCCCATAGATCTTATTCACTACGTAAGTTTTAGATATTTTGTCATTCATCCTTAGAAAATCCCAACATTTTTGATTTTGATTTATAAGCCCCAAAAAACATAAAAGATATTACTTACAGGCAGTGTAGTAGTGCCCCTAAGTACGTAAAAGTCTTTACACATGAGTAATTCATTCTTGGAACAACACGTAGTCGTCTAGTTTGGGGGTTATGGTACGGTTTATGTAGTCGTCTTCTGTATACATACCAAACTCTGCAGAAATGTATTAACAGTGTGCTCAAAAATGTGCTGCAAAATCGTCTGAGGTTAGGGACACTACACAACAAACATGTAAAAAATACAACCTTTTATTAGCTACCATCCGCATGAGAGCCTTGTGTGTTGCCAACAAAGTGGCCTTGGTTCAACACTGTTTCATTCTTAGGTTAACAATGGTGCTATCAAAATACCAAAGTCGCATTTTCAAAAGGTTAAAAAAGCTTTTTTGACAATGGTGCACTTTGGTATATGGGTCTTTTTTCTTGGAAAATAAAGAGCGAGCCGTAACAAAAGGGTTATTGCCTTCAGCTGGCTTTCCAGTCAGTCAAGAGGTTATTGAATCGTTTGTCAAACCCAGGGGGCAAATCACATTTACGCAAGAAACAGAGCAGAGGATCAGTAGTGTTCTATGTGAAGAAAGCCATGTGATGCTCGATTGTGTATATAGTTATGATCAGGACACAGGTGGGTCATTGGTTCATTTAAAACAGACATATAATCCACTGATTTCATGGTTCAAACTGTAGTGTGGATTCCACCTGTCCCATTTATGGTGCGAATTGTAACAGCGATCACGCAGCCGAGTGGCCGCACTACCTGTACCATGCTGGACGCCTGGGATGGATATAGTAGTTAGTCTGGATTGGAGCTAAATATGATAGATATGGGGGCATACAGTAGCTAGTGGTAGCAGGCACAGGGTTAGATTTTTCACACATGACTCATCATTTTTTGAGCAATGGCGCGTAGTCAATTTCGAAATGTTTCTGGTCTTGGAAGAGTGAGATCGGAGAGAAGTTGACGGGGGTGCATTGGGAGACGAGGTCAGTTTTTAGAGTGGTTGAAAGACCAAGGGGGAGGCTAACATCATGGAGCAGTGGACCGGCAGGGACAGCCAAGTGGACTAAAGGTATACACGGGAATGACTAAAACGCTGCCTCCTGGACACGTAGAAACCCAACAGCAGCATAGCGCAATTGAAGAACACAACCACCACTGTCAGCTACAGCAAAAGGCAGTGTCCATACAAACTGTGAGGTAGTTTAGCACATGGAGAGATTGACACTGTCTCAAAAAGCCAAGCAGGAGAACTGATGCAGGATCGACAGAATCGACTGACCATCAACTACATACACAGATCTGTTTCTGTAGCTGTTGGATACAGCACTCGAGACGAGCCCACTCTATGAAGATATGTCTTCATCTAACGAAATGTAAATTAACTATCGGCATCCAAAGCCGCAATAATTAACATATAATGTTTCATTTCAGGACATGTCCATGTTAGATTCCCATCATGCTATATCAGACATTTTACCTTAAAATGAGTTAGTCTTTAGCTCGAAGCCAAGTGTACGCCATAATAAAACAAGACTTGCATGCGGCATTTTACCTCACAGGGTAAATGGTTGGATGTTGCATACAATCCTTTAATTCGTAATGATTTTTGGCAGTCTAAATGCGACGGCTATATAGTAGGAAAAAACACAGAAGGGTACTAACATCTAAGTGTAAAACTTATGGATAGTGGAACTAACGGCCGGAATTGTTGAAATGGATTGTCCCAGTGAACTTTTAATGTCCATGGACTGTCCAGGTATT
>JAIEZT010000346.1:0-61903 GCA_019594935.1 Periophthalmus modestus | reverse complement strand
CCCATAGTTGCAAATTAGAGTATGTGCTCATTGGCTTTTTCATCAGGATGGGATAGGGATATGTCCATTGCCAAATTTCAAATGTTTTGAAAAAGAAAATTTTTGGTCCATTCCAATTTTCCAAGGGGGGCGCTGTGGAGCAATATAATGTTTTTAAAAAAATTTTAATTGTACTTCCATGCATTCAGAACAAGATTTGAACAAATCGTATATTAACTGCCGTGAAATAGGGACACTGCATGTTTGAGTTAACGTACGATATTAAGACTTCAACAAATGGCTTTTTTTTTTTCTTGGCAGGCTGGCCACACCCACAAATTATGGACTTAGAAAAAACCAAGTGAGTCCGTCTTTGAATCCCACATGGGCTCGTTCAAGTTGACCAATTTGCAAGTGCTTGTTGAATGAAAATCCATGGCGTAAAAAATAATCCAAACGTTAGGAGTTTAAAATTTCAAAAAAAGGTGTTCCGCCCACAATGGCCCGACTTCCTTAAGGGTTTAGGGTCGGGGTCAATCAAATCTATTTTTTTTCTACTTGTCTTGACAATGTTTTCTATGATCTGGGTCAAATTTAATTTGTCTACGATTGAAAACGTTCTCTCATTGCCTGATAATTGTATTTTGTGAACTTTGAGGTGGCGCTCCTGAGTCATTTTGAAAATTATTCTTTTTTTGCACATCAAAATTACACATTTGTATCACGCAATCTTGAATTTTGGGGTCATAGTGGAATTAGTGCAGAGCATCTATTTAGTCTATACAAAGTCACAGTACTCTGAACCCCATTCATTTCAATGACACATTCTGAACATTTTCACGGTTACCACGGTAACTAGTTACAAATAGAGGTATGTTCATCAGTGGCTTTTTTGTTCAGTATGTCAAGCCACATGCCACATGTCCCTGTCAGATTTCAAATGTTTATGACAAAGTAATTTTTTGTGGAAGTCTCATTCAAAAGTTCAAGGGGGCGCTGTGGAGCAAGGTAATGTCTAACCTATGTAAAATTATATGTATGCACTCAGATCAAGATTTTTGAACAAAAATGTATATTAATGCCGGGAAATAGGACCAATGCAGGTTTAGTTACGTACCATTTAATACTTCAAAAAAATGCCTTTTTTTTTTGGCAGGCTCGCCACACCCACAAATTATGACTTAGAAAAAATCCAAGGTAGGAGACTGTAATCCCACATGGGTCTAGTTCATTTTCACCAATTTGCAAGTTTCTTGAATTAAAAATCCACAGCGTAAAAAAATCCAAATGTGAGAGTTAAAATTTCAAAAAAAATGGGGTTCCGCCCACAATGGCCGACTTCCTGTAGGGTTTAGGGTGGGGTATTATAATTTTTTACTTGTCTTGACATGATTCTATGGTTCTCCCAAATTTCACTTCTCTACGATGAAAAAGGTCTGTCATTGCCGCAATGTATTTTGTTTTTGACGGTGATTTTTGAGGTGGCGCATGTTGAGTCAATTTGAGGAAATTAATTTTTTTGCCACATTAAAATAATCAATTTTTCACCAACCTTGAATTTTGGGTCCAAATCAAATTGAGTTTCGTTAAACGGTCAGGGGGTCAAAAAATGGCTTTGAAGCGGCCGTAAAAATATAATAATAAGAATAAAATAATAATGGAAATTTTTTTTCCCCCATTTTTTTCTCCTAAACCATAAAAGCTACAGTCATGTGACTTTTCTCACATTGTGCCCCATCACAAATAAGGCCCCTGTGAATTTTTTTTCACACGTCCACGACAAAATCAATTGTCTGCTACGAATTTTTTTTGAAAATGAAATTTGAAGAGGGCGC
Organism: Periophthalmus modestus; assembly: GCA_019594935.1. NCBI lineage: Eukaryota > Metazoa > Chordata > Actinopteri > Gobiiformes > Gobiidae > Periophthalmus > Periophthalmus modestus. Next base: position 60,089 of record JAIEZT010000346.1, on the reverse strand, counting down.
TAGAGAGCACCATTTGTGAGATAAAGCCATGATTTGCATATCATTGTGTTCAGCTCACAAATGTGCATAAACGCTGTATTAGCGTTTTTCCAACAAAAAATGTGTGAACGAGAAATATTTTATTGAAATATTCCAAAAATTGCGATTTTGTATAAAAATTCCCCATGACCACACCCAAAGTCATATTCAAATATAATTGATGATCTTTAATCTCACATGGGTTAGTGGGTTTTGGCCAAATTTGAAGTGTTTGTGATGGAAAACTGTGCGAGGAGATGTCCTGAATGTGAGGGTGTGCGCTTTTGTCGTCACCGGGTTGATCCAATATGGCCGACTTCCTGTACATTTTAGGGCGGGGCCATAATATCATTTTTGTCATGTCCCGACATGTTCTATTTTATGATGCGAGTTTCAGATTTTTCGCGTCGACTTTTTCCGAGTCGGGCTCCCATTGGCCCCATGAAAATCAAAGTTTGAGGTGGCGCTATCGAGTCGTCTTTCGTTATTTTTTTTCGCGGTCTTCGGTGACAATTAGAGCTTGGCGAGTTCTAATTTTTGACACCACTCACTGGCATGTCGGGGCGTGTTACCACTGGATTTTTTGCCATTTTCCCCGTTTCGGACGCGGTTTTAATGAGTCCCCTCGCCGGGACGTTGTCTCCGGCTCGGGCCTAATTAAAACTGCAAGCAGTGATAAAGGCCCTCGCCACCCCTTGCGACCGCGGGGTACACGCACCGCGCCACCGCGGAGTTCGCGCCTCTTCCGCTTCTCGCCCCTACATCGCCCCTCCCACCAAATCAGGACTGAGTAATTCTACTCCATTCATTCAATGAGAGCAGCCTATGACATTTTCACGGCTGCACAGTTGGAAATAGAGGTATGTCTTCATTGGCTTTTTTGTTCAGTATGATGAGTGGAATATGTGTACCAAATTTCGGATGGTCAATGACAAAGTAAATTTTTTCACCCCAGTTAACCAAAACCCAGTAATTTCAATGAGAAATGTTGGTCGTTGCCATGGCAACACACTTGCAAATAGAGGTATGTTCTCAATGGCTTTTTTTGTTCAGTATGGGAATAGGGACGTCCATGCCAAATTTCAAATGTTTTGAAAAAGTAACATTTTTGGGTCCCATTCAAAATTTCAAGGGGGCGCTGTAGAGCAATGGATTGTCTCATCTATGTAAACTGTATATCATTAGGTTTCAGATCAACATTAAGACCAAAATGTATATTAAGCCGGTTAACAGGACACTGCATGTTTGAGTTAGTTCAATTTAATACTTGAAAAAACACCGTTTTTGCTTTGCATGCTGACCACACCCACATTTTATGACTTAGAAAATTCAAGTGAGTCGCCTTTAATCCCACATGAGCCTAGTTCATTTTGTCCAATTTTCAAGTTGTTGAATGAAAAATCCATGGCGTAAAAAATCCAAATGTGAGAGTTAAAATTTTCAATAAAAATTGACTTCGGGGGCACAAGGGCCGACTTCCTGTAGGGTTTAGGGTGGGGGTCATAATATAATTTTTGACTTGTCTTGACATGTTCTATGGGTTCTACCAAATTTCATTTGTCTACGATGAAAAAGGTCTGTCATTGCCGTATGTATTTTGAAATCTGAGGTGGCGCTACTGAGTCATTTTGTAACATTATTTTTTTATACATCAAAATATCAACTTTTTCACCAATCTTGAATTTTGGGTCATAGTTGGATTAGTGCAGAGCATCTATTTTAGTCGACAACAAAGTCCAGTACTCTGAACCCATTCATTTCAATGACACATTTATGACGTTACCACGGTAACATAGTTACAAATAGAGGTATGTTCTCATTGACTTTTTTGTTCAGTAATGATGAGTGGAATACGTGTACCAAATTTGAATGTGGCTATGACAAAGTATTTTTTTTCATCCCAGTTAACCAAAACCAATGTATTTCAATGAGAGGTTTCGGTGGTTGCCATGGCAACACTATTGCAAATAGAGGTATGTTATCATTGGCTTTTTTGTTCAGTATGGGGATAGAAATGTCCATGCCAAATTTTCAAATTTTTTTGACAAAGTAATTTTTTTGGTCCCATTCAAAAGTTCAAGGGGGCGCTGTGGAGCAATGTAATGTCTAAAAAATTTTAAAACTGTATGTCTATGCACTCAGATCAAGATTTTGAACAAAAATGTATATTAATGCCGGGAAATAGGACGCTGCATGTTTGAGTTACGTACAATTTAATACTTGAAAAAAAATGCTTTTTTTTGGCAGGCTGGCCACGCCCACATTTTATGATGTAGAAAAAAATCCAAGACAGTCGGCTCTAATCCCACATGGGTCTAGTTTCATTTTGACCAATTTGCAAGTTTCTTGAATGAAAATCCATTGGCGTAAAAAATCCAAACGTGAGAGTTTAAAATTTCAAAAAAATGTGTTCCGCCCACAATGGCCGACTTCCTGTAGGGTTTAGGGTGGGGTCATAATATAATTTTTTACTTGTCTTGACATGTTCTATGGTTCTACCAAATTTCATTTGTCTACGATGAAAAAGGTCTGTCATTGCCGTAATGTATTTTGATTTTTGAGGTGGCGCTATTGAGTCATTTTTGAAACATTAATTTTTTTGGGCCATCAAAATTAATAATTTTTCACCAGTCTTGAATTTTGGGTCCAATAGAATTGACTTTTCGTTAACGTTGCAGGGGGTCAAAAATGGATTTGAAGTCGCGACCAAAATAATAATAAATAATAAGAAATCATAATAATGAAACTGATTTTCCACCCATTATTTTTTCTCCTAAACCATAAAAACTAACAGTCATGTGACTTTCTCACATTTTTGCCCCATCACAAATAAGGCCCCTGTGAATTTTTTCACAAGTCCACGACAAATCGATTGTCTTCTATGAATTTTTTGAAAATGAAATTTGAAGAGGGCGCTAGAGAGCCATTTTGTGAGATAAAGCCATGATTTGCATATCATTGTGTTCAGCTCACAAATGTGCATAAACGCTGTATTAGCGTTTTTCCAACAAAAAATGTGTGAAAGAGAAATATTTTATTGAAATATTGCAAAAAATTGTGATTTTGTATACAAAATCCTCATGACCACACCCCAAAGTCATATTCAAATATAATTGATGATCTTTAATCTCACATGGGTTTAGTGGGTTTTGGCCAAATTTGAAGTGTTTGTGATGAAAACTGTGCGAGGAGATGTCCTGAATGTGAGGGTGTGTGCGCTTTTGTCATCACACCGGGTTGATCCAATATGGCCGACTTCCTGTACATTTTAGGGCGGGGCCATAATATCATTTTTGTCATGTCCCGACATGTTCTATTTTTTGATGCGAGTCTCAGATTTTTCAGTCGACTTTTTTCCGAGTCGGGCTCCCATAGGCCCAATGAAAATCAAAGTTTGAGGTGGCGCTACCGAGTCGTCTTTCGTTATTTTTTTTTTTTCGGTCTTCGGGTGACAATTAGAGCTTGGCGAGTTCTAATTTTTGACACCACTCACTGGCATGTCGGGGCGTGTTTAACCACTTGATTTTTGCCATTTTCCCCGTTTCGGACGCGGTTTTAATGAGTCCCTCGCCGGGACGTTGTCTCCGGCTCGGGCCTAATAATGGAAACTCATTTTTTCCCCCTTTTTTTTCTCCTAAACCATAAAAGCTACAGTCATGTGACTTTCTCACATTGTGCCCCATCACAAATAAGGCCCCTGTGAATTTTTTCACAAGTCCACGACAAATCGATTGTCTTCTACGAATTTTTGAAAATGAAATTTGAAGAGGGCGCTAGAGAGTCATTTTGTGAGATAAAGCCATGATTTGCATATCATTGTGTTCAGCTCACAAATGTGCATAAACGCTGTATTAGCGTTTTCCCAACAAAAAATGATGTGAAAGAGAAATATTTATTGAAATATTCCAAAAATTGCAATTTTGTATAAAATTCACCATGACCACACCCAAAGTCATATTCAAATATAATTGATGATCTTTAATCTACATGGGTTTAGTGGGTTTTGGCCAAATTTGAAGTGTTTGTGATGAAAACTGTGCGAGGAGATGTCCTGAATGTGAGGGGTGTGCGCTGTTGTCATCACCGGGTTTGATCCAATATGGCCGACTTCCTGTACATTTTAGGGCGGGGCCATAATATCATTTTTGTCATGTCCCGACATGTTCTATTTTTTGATGCGAGTCTCAGATTTTTCAGTCGACTTTTTTCCGAGTCGGGCTCCCATAGGCCCCATGAAAATCAAAGTTTGAGGTGGCGCTACCGAGTCGTCTTTCGTTATTTTTTTTTTTCTTCGCGGTCTTCGGTGACAATTAGAGCTTGGCGAGTTCTAATTTTTGACACCACTCACTGGCATGTCGGGGGTGTTTAACCACTTGATTTTTGCCATTTTCCCCGTTTCGGACGCGGTTTTAATGAGTCCCTCGCCGGGGACGTTGTCTCCGGCTCGGGCCTAATAATAATAATAATTAAAAAACTGCAAGCAGTGATAAAGGCCCTCGCCACCCTTGCGACCGCGGGGTACACGCCACCGCGGAGTTCGCGCTTCTCGTTCCCGCTTCTCGTTCCCGCTTCTCGTTCCCGCTTCTCGTTCCCGCTTCTCGTTCCCGCTTCTCGTTCCCGCTTCTCGTTCCCACTTACATCGCCCCTCCCACCAAAAACAGCGACTGAGTAATACTACTCCATTCATTCCAATGAGAGCATTTATGACATTTTCACGCCTACACGGTTGGAAATAGAGGTATGTCTTCATTGGCTTTTTTGTGTCATTATGATGAGTGGAATATGTGTACCAAATTTTGATGATCTGTGACAAAGTGATTTTTTTTTCATCCCAGTTAACCAAAAACCCATGTATTTCAATGAGAAATGTCGGTCGTTGCCGTGGCAACGCACTTGCAAATAGAGGTATGTTCTCATTGGCGTTTTTGTTCAGTATGGAATAGGGATGTCCATGCCAAATTTCAAATGTTTTTGAAAAAGTAAAATTTTTTTGGGTTCAATTCAAAATTTCAAGGGGGCGCTGTGGAGCAATGGATTGTCTCATCTATGTAAACTGTATATCATGACATTCAGATGAACAATGTGACCAAATGTATATTAATGCCGGTTAACAGGACACTGCATGTTTGAGTTAGGTGCAATTCAATACTTCAAAAAACGCAGTTTTTCTTCGCATGTTGGCCACGCCCACATTTTTGACTTAGAAAAATCCAAGTGAGTCGCCTTTCATCCCACAAGGGTCTAGTTTATTTAGACCAATTTGCAAGTTTGTTGAATGAAAATCCATGGCGTAAAAAAATCCAAACGTGAGAGTTAAAATTTCAAAAAAAATGTGTTCCGCCCACAATGGCCGACTTCCTGTAGGGTTTAGGGTGGGGTCATAATATAATTTTTACTTGTCTTGACATGTTCTATGGTTCTACCAAATTCATTTGTCTACGATGAAAAAAGGTCTCTCATTGCCGTAATGTATTTTGAAATTTGAGGTGGCGCTATGGAGTCATTTTGAAACATTATTTTTTTTCCACATCAAAATACAACATTTTTCACCAATCTTGAATTTTTGGGTCATAGTTGGATTAGTGCAGAGCATCTATTTAGTCGACAACAAAGTCCAGTACTCTGAACCCCATTCATTTCAATGACACACATTATGATGTTACCACGGTAACATAGTTGTAGATAGAGGTATGTTCTCATTGGCTTTTTTGTTCAGTATATCAAGCCAGATGTCCATGTCAAATTTCAAATGTTTATGACAAAGTAATTTTTTTCAGTCTCATTCAAAAGTTCAAGGGGGGCGCTGTGGAGCAATGTAATGTCTGACTTATGTAAATTGTATGTCGTTGCATTCAGTTTAACCTTTTGAACAAAACGTATATTAATGCCGGAAAATAGGACCCTGCATTTTGTGTTATGCGCAATTTAAAATTCAAAAAAAGGGCTTTTTTTTTAGCAGGCTGACCACGCCCACATTTTATAACATAAAAAAATTCAAGACATTGGCCTCAAATCCCACTTGGGTCTATTTCATTTTGACCAATTTCCAAGTTTCTAGAATGAAAATCCATTGCGTAAAAAATTCAAATGTGAGAGTTAAAATTTCCAAAAAATGGGGTTCCACCCACAATGGCCGACTTCCTGTAGGGTTTAGGGTGGGGTCATAATATAATTTTTTACTTGTCTTGACATGTTCTATGGTTCTACCAAATTTCATTTGTCTACGATGAAAAAGGTCTCTCATTGCCGTAATGTATTTTGAAATTTGAGGTGGCGCTATGGAGTCATTTTGAAACATTAATTTTTTTGCACATCAAATTACACATTTTTTCACCAACTTTGAATTTTGGGTCATAGTTGGATTAGTGCAGAGCATCTATTTAGTCTGTAACAAAGTCCAGTACTCTGAACCCCATTCATTTCAATGACACATTTATGATGTTACCACGGTAACATAGTTGCAAATAGAGGTATGTTCTCATTGGCTTTTTTGTTCAGTATGTCAAGCCAGATTTCCATGTCAAATTTCAAATGTTTTTGACAAAGTAATTTTTTTTAGTCCCATTCAAAAGTTCAAGGGGGCGCTGTGGAGCAATGTAATGTCTGAGTTATGTAAATTGTATGTCCATGCATTCAGATCAAGATTTTCAACAAAACGTATATTAATGCCGGGAAATAGGACGCTGCATGTCTCAGTTATTCGCAATTTAAAACGTCAAAAAATGCTTTTTTTCTTTGCAGGCTGGCCACACCCACATTTAATGACGTAAAAAAATCCAAGACAGTCACCTTTAATCCCACATGGGTCTAGTTCATTTTGACCAATTTCCAAGTTTCTTGAGTAGAAATCCATTGCGTAAAAAATCCAAACGTGAGAGTTAAAATGTCAAAAAAATGGGGTTCCGCCCACAATGGCGGACTTCCTGTAGGGTTTAGGGTGGGGTCATAATATAATTTTTTACTTGTCTTGACATGTTCTATGGTTCTACCAAATTTCATTTGTCTACGATGAAAAAGGTCTCTCATTGCCGTAATGTATTTTGATTTTTGAGGTGGCGCTATTGAGTCAATTTGATATGTGAATTTTTTTGCACATTAAAATAATAAATTTTTCACCAACCTTGAATTTTGGGTCCAATAAAATGGACTTTTTTTTAACGTTCAGGGGGTCAAAAATGGCTGCAATTTGGCAACCAAAATAATAAGAATAATAATTAAAACTGCAAGCAGTGATAAAGGCCCTCGCCACCCTTGCGACCGCGGGGTACATGCCACCGCGGAGTTCGCGCCTCTCGTTCCCGCTTACATCGCCCTTCCCACCAAAATCAGCGACTGAGTAATACTACTCCATTCATTCCAATGAGAGCATTTATGACATTTTCACACCTGCACGGTTGGAAATAGAGGTATGTCTTCATTGGCTTTTTTGTTCAGTGTGATGAGTGGAATATGTGTACCAAATTTCAATGGTTTATGACAAAGTAAATATTTTTTCTTCCCATTTAACCAAAACCCATGTATTTCAATGAGAAATGTCGGGTCGTTGCCATGGCAACACACTTGGAAATAGAGGTATGTTCCCATTGGCTTTTTTGTTCAGTATGGTGATAGGGATGTCCAAGCCAAATTTCAAATGTTTTTGAAAAAGTACATTTTTTTTGGTCCCATTCAAATTTTCAAGGGGGCGCTGTGGAGCAATATAATGTCTAAAAATTTTAAATTGTATGTCTATGCATTCAGATCAAGATTTTGAACAAATCGTATATTAATGCCGGGAAAGGACGCTGCATGTTTGAGTTACGTACGATTTAATACTTCAAAAAATTGCTTTTTTTACAAGGCTGGCCACACCCACATTTTATAACTTAGAAAAATCCAAGTGAGTCGTCTTTAATCCCACATGGAACTAGTTCTATTTGACCAATTTGCAAGTTTGTTGTATGAAAATCCATGGCGTAAAAAATTCAAACGTGAGAGTTAAAATTAAGAAAAAAATGGGGTTCCGCCCACAATGGCCGACTCCCTGTAGGGTTTAGGGTGGGGTCATAATATAATTTTTTACTTGTCTTGACATGTTCTATGGTTCTACCAAATTTCATTTGTCTGCGATGAAAAAGGTCTGTCATTGCCGTAATGTATTTTGAACTTTGAGGTGGCGCTACTGAGTCATTTTGAAACATTAATTTTTTTGCACATCAATTACACATTTTTTCACCAACCTTGAATTTTGGGTCATAGTTGGATTAGTGCAGAGCATCTATTTAGTCGACAACAAAGTCCAGTACTCTGAAACCCCATTCATTTCAATGACACATTTATCATGTTACCACGGTAACATAGTTGCAAATAGAGGTATGTTCTCATTGGCTTTTTTGTTCAGTATGTGAAGCCAGATGTCCATGCCAAATTTCAAATGGTTTTGACAAAGTAATTTTTTTGGTCCCATTCAAAAGTTCAAGGGGGCGCTGTGGAGCAATGTAATGTCTGATGTATGTAAATTGTATGTCGTTGCGTTCAGATCAAAATTTTCAACAAAACGTATATTAATGCCGGGAAATAGGACGCTGCATGTCTCATTTATTCGCAATTTAAAACTTAAAAAAAATGGCTTTTTTTTTGGCAGGCTGACCACGCCCACATTTTATGACAGAAAAAAAATCCAAGACAAACACCTTTAATCCCACATGGGTGTAGTTCATTTTGACCAATTTCCAAGTTTCTAGAATGAAAATCCATGGCGTAAAAAATTCAAAAGTGACATTTAAAATTTGGAAAAAATGGTGTTCCGCCCACAATGGCCGACTTCCTGTGGGGTTTAGGGTGGGGTCATAATATAATTTTTTATTTGTTTTTGACATGTTCTATGGTTCTCCCAAATTCCTTTGTCTACGATGAAAAAGGGTCTGTCATTGCCGTAATGTATTTTGAACTTTGAGGTGGCGCTATTGAGTCATTTTGAAACATGAATTTTTTTGCTCATGAAAATACATATTTTTTCTCACCATCTTGAATTATAGATCATAGTTGGATTACTGCAGAGCATCTATTTAGTCGACAACAACGTCCAGTACTCTGAACCCCATTCATTTCAATGACACATTTATTGTCATTTTCACGGTTACCACGGTAACATAGTTAAAAATAGAGGTATGTTCTCATTGGCTTTTTTATTCAGTATGTCAAGCTAGATGTGCTTGCCCAATTTCAAATGTTTATGACAAAGTAATTTTTTTTCCGTCCAATTCAAAATTTCAAGGGGGCGCTGTGGAGCAATTTAATGTCTGACTTATGTAAATTGTATGTCTATGCGTTCAAATCAACATTTTGAACAAAACGTATATTAATGCCGGGACGTAGGACCCTGCATGTCTGAGTTATTTGCAATCTAAAACTACAAAAAATAGTTTTTTTTCTTTGCAGGCTGGCCACACCACATTTTATGACGTAAAAAAATCCAAGGAAGTTGCTTATAATCCCAGATGGCCCTAGTTGATTTTGACCGACAATTTCCAAGTTTCTAGAATGTACATCCATGGCGTAAAAAATTAAAATATGAGAGTTAAAATTTCAAAAAAATGGGTTACCGGGCACAATGGTCGACTCCCTGTAGGGTTTAGGGTGGGGTCATAATATAATTTTTTACTTGTCTTGAGATGTTCTATGGTTCTACCAAATTTCATTTGTCTACGATGAAAAAGGTCTGTCATTGCCGTAATGTTTTTTGATTTTTGAGGTGGCGCTGTTGAGTCAATTTGAAATATTAATTTTTTTTAACATCAAAATAAATAAATTTTTCGCCAACCTTGAATTTTGGGTCCAATAAAACTGAGTTTTCGTTAACGTTCAGGGGGGTCAAAAAATGGCCTGAAAGCGGCCGTAAAAATAATAAGAATAAGAATAATTAAAACTGCAAGCAGTGATAAAGGCCCCTCGCCACCCTTGCGACCGCGGGGCACACGCCACCGCGGAGTTCGCGCCTCACGTTCCCGCTTACATCGCCCCTCCCACCAAAATCAGCGACTGAGTAATACTACTCCATTCATTCCAATGAGAGCATTTATGACATTTTCACGCCTGCACGGTTGGAAATAGAGGTATGTCTTCATTGGCTTTTTTGTTCAGTATGATGAGTGGAATATGTGTACCAAATTTTCAATGGTCAATGACAAAGTACATTTTTTTATCCCAGTTTAACCAAAACCCATGTATTTCAATGAGAAATATCGGTCGTTGCCATGGCAACACACTTGCAAATAGAGGTATGTTCTCATTGGCTTTTTGTTCAGTATGGAGATAGGGATGTTCATATGAAATTTCAAATGTTTTTGACAAAGTAAAATTTTTTTGGGTCCTATTCAAAATTCAAGGGGGCGCTGTGGAGCAATGGATTGTCTCATCTATGTAAACTGTATATCATGACATTCAGATAAATATTGTGACCAAAATGTATATTAATGCCGGTCAGCAGGACACTGCATGTTTGAGTTAGGTGCAATTTAATACTTGAAAAAACACCGTTTTTCTTTGCATGTTGCCCACACCCACATTTTATGACGTTGAAAAATCCAAGTGAGTCGCCTTTAATCCCACATGGGCCTAGTTCATTTTGTCAAATTTTCAAGTTTGTTGAATGAAAATCCACAGCGTAAAAAATCCAAACGTGACAGTTAAAATTTCAGAAAAATGGGGTTCCGCCCACAATGGCCGACTTCCTGTAGGGTTTAGGGTGGGGTCATAATATAATTTTTTACTTGTCTTGACATGTTCTATGGTTCTACCAAATTTCATTTGTCTACGATGAAAAAGGTCTCTCATGCCGTAATGTATTTTGAACTTTGAGGTGGGTGCTATTGAGTCATTTTGAAATATTGATTTTTTTTCCACATCAAAACACAATTTTTTTCACCAACCTTGACATTTGGGTCATAGTTGGATTAGTGCAGAGCATCTATTTAGTCGACAACAAAGTCCAGTACTCTGAACCCCATTCATTTCAATGACACATTTATGACGTTACCACGGTAACATAGTTGCAAATAGAGGTATGTTCTCATTGGCTTTTTTGTTCAGTATGAGGATAGGGATGTCCATGCCAAATTTCAAATGTTTTTGAAAAAGTAAAAATTTTTTGGTCCCATTCAAATTTTCAAGGGGGCGCTGTGGAGCAATATAATGTTTAAAAAATTTTAATTGGATGTCCATGCATTCAGAACAAGATTTTGAACAAATCGTATATTAATGCCGGGAAATAGAACACTGCATGTTTGAGTTACGTACGATTTAGTATTTCAAAAAAATGGCTTTTTTTTCTTGGCAGGCTGGCCACGCCCACATTTTTTATGACTTAGAAAAATCCAAGTGACTCGTCTTTAATCCCACATGGGTCTAGTTCATTTTGACCAATTTGCAAGTTTGTTGAATGAAAATCCATGGCGTAAAAAATCCAAACGTGAGAGTTAAAATTTGAAAAAAATGGGGTTCCGCCCACAATGGCCGACTTCCTGTAGAGTTTAGGGTGGGGTCATAATATAATTTTTTACTTGTCTTGACATGTTCTATGATTGTACCAAATTCATTTATCTACGATGAAAAAGGTCTCTCATTGCCGTAATGTATTTTGAACTTTGAGGTGGCGCTACTGAGTCATTTTGAAACATAAATTTTTTTGCACATCAAAATACACTTTTTTTCACCAACCTTGAATTTTGGGTCATAGTTGGATTAGTGCAGAGCATCTATTTAGTCGACAACAAAGTCCAGTACTCTGAACCCCATTCATTTCAATGAGTCATTTATGACGTTACCACGGTAACATAGTTGGAAATAGAGGTATGTTCTCATTGGCTTTTTTGTTCAGGATGTTTAGCTAGATGTCCCTGTCAAATTTCAAATGTTTTTGACAAATTAATTTTTTTGGGTCCCATTCAAAAGTTCAAGGGGGCGCTGTGGAGCAATGTAATGTCTGACTTATGTAAATGTTATATCTATGCACTCAGATCAACATTTTGAACAAAACGTATATTAATGCCGGGAAATAGGATGCTGCATGTCTCAGTTATTCGCAATTTAAAACTTCAAAAAATGCTTTTTTTCTTTGCAGGCTGGCCACACCCACATTTAATGACGTAAAAAAAATCCAAGACAGTGAACTTTAATCCCACATGGGTGTAGTTCATTGTGACCAATTTTCAAGTTTCTAGAATAGAAATCCATTGCGTAAAAAATCCAAACGTGAGAGTTAAAATTTCAAAAAAATGGGGTTCCGCCCACAATGGCCGACTTCCTGTAGGGTTTAGGGTGGGGTCATAATACAATTTTTTACTTGTCTTGACATGTTCTATGGTTGTACCAATTTTCATTTGTCTACGATGAAAAAGGTCTCTCATTGCCGTAATGTATTTTGATTTTTGAGGTGGCGCTATTGAGTCAATTTGATATGTGAATTTTTTTGCACATTAAAATAATACATTTTTCACCAACCTTGAATTTTGGGTCCAATAAAATTGACTTTTTTTTTACATTCAGGGGGTCAAAAATGGCTTCAATTTGGCAACCAAAATAAGAATAATAATAATAATTAAAACTGCAAGCAGTGATAAAGGCCCTCGCCACCCTTGCGACCGCGGGGTTCACGCGACCGTGGAGTTCGTGCTTCTCGTTCCCGCTTACATCGCCCCTCCCACCAAAATCAGCGACTGAGTAATACTACTCCATTCATTCCAATGAGAGCATTTATGACATTTTCACACCTGCAAGGTTGGAAATAGAGGTATGTCTTCATTGGCTTTTTTGTTCAGTGTGATGAGTGGAATATGTGTACCAAATTTCAATGGTTTATGACAAAGTAAATATTTTTCTCTCCCATTTAACCAAAACCCATGTATTTCAATGAGAAATGTCTGTCGTTGCCATGGCAACACACTTGGAAATAGAGGTATGTTCCCATTGGCTTTTTGTTCAGTATGGTGATAGGGATGTCCATGCCATGCCAAATTTCAAATGTTTTTGAAAAAGTTAAATTTTTTTGGTCCCATTCAAATTTTCAAGGGGGCGCTGTGGAGCAATATAATGTCTAAAAATTTTAAATTGTATGTCTATGCATTCAGATCAAGATTTTGAACAAATCGTATATTAATGCCGGGAAATAGGACGCTGCATGTTTGAGTTACGTACGATTTAATACTTAAAAAAATGGCTTTTTTCTTACAAGGCTGGCAACACCCACATTTGATAACTTAGAAAAATCCAAGTGTCTCGTCTTTAATCCCACATGGGTCTAGTTCTATTTGACTAATTTGCAAGTTTGTTGTATGAAAATCCATGGCGTAAAAAATTCAAACGTGAGAGTTAAAATTAAGAAAAAATGGGGTTCCGCCCACAATGGCCGACTCCCTGTAGGGTTTAGGGTGGGGTCATAATATAATTTTTTACTTGTCTTGACATGTTCTATGGTTCTACCAAATTTCATTTGTCTACAATGAAAAAGGTCTGTCATTGCCGTAATGTATTTTGAACTTTGAGGTGGCGCTACCGAGTCATTTTGAAACATTAATTTTTTTGCACATCAAATTACACATTTTTTTCACCAATCTTGAATTTTGGGTCATAGTTGGATTAGTGCAGAGCATCTATTTAGTCGACAACAAAGTCCAGTACTCTGAACCCCATTCATTTCAATGACACATTTATATGACGTTACCACGGTAACATAGTTGGAGATAGAGATATGTTCTCATTGGCTTTTTTGTTCAGTATGTCAAGCCACATGCTCATGCCAAATTTCAAATGTTTATGACAAACAAAATTTTTTTGTCCCATTCAAAAGTTCAAGGGGGCGCTGTGGAGCAATGTAAAGTCTGACTTATGTAAATTGTATGTCGGTGCGTTCGAATCAACATTTTGAACAAAACGTATATTATGCCGGGAAATAGGACCCTGCATGTCTGAGTTACGCGCATTTTAAAACTTCAAAAAATGGCTTTTTTCTTGGTAGGCTGACCACGCCCACATTTTATGATGTAAAAAAATCCAAGAGAGTTGGCTATAATTCCACATGGGTCTAGTTCATTTTGACCAATTTCCAAGTTTACTGAGTGAAAATCCAGGGCGTGAAAAATTCAAACGTGAGAGTTAAAATATTGAAAAAATCGGGTTTCGTCCCACAATGGCCGACTTCCTGTAGGGTTTAGGGTGGGGTCATTATATATTTTTTACTTGTCTTGACATGTTCTATGTTTGTACCAAATTTCATTGATCTACGATGGAAAAGGTCTGTCTTTGACGTAATGTATTTTGATTTTTTTGAGGTGGCGCTATTGAGTCATTTGAAATGTTAATTTTTTTCAACATTAAAATAATAAATCTTTCATCTATTTTGAGTTTTAGGCCATATTTGGATTAGTGCAGAGCATCTATTTAGTCTAAAACAAAGTCCAGTACTCTGAACCCCATTCATTTCAATGGCACATTTATGACGTTACCACGGCAACATAGTTGCAAATAGAGGTATGTTCTCATTGGCTTTTTTGTTCAGGATGGAAAGATGGATGGATCTACCAAATTTCAACTGTCTATGAGAAACTTTGCCAAAAAATGAATGGGGGTTGTTAGGGGGCGCTAGCGTGTCATTTTTGAATATTTGTCCTAAAAAAGCTTAAATAAAAATTATTTTTCGCCAACCTTGAATTTTGGGTCCAATAAATTGAGTTTTCGTTAACGTTCAGGGGGTCAAAAATGGCTTCGTAGTCGCGAGGAAAATAATAATAATAATAATAATAATGGAAATTTTTTTTTCAACCATTTTTTTTCTCCTAAACCATAAAAGCTACAGTCATGTGACTTTCTCACATTGTGCGCCATCACAAATAAGGCCACTGTGAATTTTTTCACACGTCCATGACAAATCGCTTGTCTTCTACGAATTTTTGAAAATGAAATTTGAAGAGGGCGCTAGAGAGTCATTTTGTGAGATAAAGCCATGATTTGCATATCATTGTGTTCAGCTCACAAATGTGCATAAACACTGTATTAGCGTTTTCCCAACAAAAAATGTGTGAAAGAGAAATATTTTATTGAAATATTCAAAAATTTGCAATTTTGTATAAAATTCACCATGACCACACCCAAAGTCATATTCAAATATAATTGATGATCTTTAATCTCACATGGGTTTAGTGGGTTTTGGCCAAATTTGAAGTGTTTGTGATGAAAACTGTGCGAGGAGATGTCCTGAATGTGAGGGTGTGCGCTTTTGTCATCACCGGGTTTGATCCAATATGGCCGACTTCCTGTACATTTTAGGGCGGGGCCATAATATCATTTTTGTCATGTCCCGACATGTTCTATTTTTTGATGTGAGTTTCAGATTTTTCGGTCGACTTTTTTCCGAGTCGGGCTCCCATAGGCCCAATGAAAATCAAAGTTTGAGGTGGCGCTACCGAGTCGTCTTTCGTTATTTTTTTTCGCGGTCTTCGGTGACAATTAGAGCTTGGCGAGTTCTAATTTTTGACACCACTCACTGGCATGTCGGGGCGTGTTAACCACTTGATTTTTGCCATTTTCCCCGTTTCGGACGCGGTTTTAATGAGTCCCTCGCCGGGACGTTGTCTCCGGCTCGGGCCTAATTAAAACTGCAAGCAGTGATAAAGGCCCTCGCCACCCTTGCGACCGCGGGGTTCACGCGACCGCGGAGTTCGCGCTTCTTGTTCCCGCTTACATCGCCCCTCCTACCAAAATCAGCGACTGACTAATACTACTCCATTCATTCCAATGAGAGCATTTATGACATTTTCACGTCTGCACGGTTCGAAATAGAGGTATGTCTTCATTGGCTTTTTTGTTCAGTATGATGAGTGGAATAAGTGTACCAAATTTCTGTGAATTATGACAAAGTACATTTTTTCATCCCAGTTAACCAAAACCCATGTATTTCAATGAGAAATATCGTCGTCGTTGCCATGGCAATACACTTGCAAATAGAGGTATGTTCTCTTTGGCTTTTTTTGTTCAGTATGGGGCTAGGGATGTCCATGCCAAATTTCAAATGTTTTTGAAAGAGTAAAATTTTTTGGGTCCTATTCAAAATTTCAAGGGGGCGCTGTGGAGCAATGGATTGTCTCAGCTATGTAAACTGTATATCATGACATTCAGATGAACATTGTGACCAAAAAGTATATTAATGCCGGTTAGCAGGCCACTGCATGTTCGCGTTAGGTGCAATTCAAAACTTGAAAAAAAACGCTGTTTTTGTTTGCATGTTGGCCACACCCACATTTTTATGACGTAGAAAAATTCAAGTGAGTTGCCTTTAATCCCACATGGGTCTAGTTCATTTTGACCAATTTGAAAGTTTGTTGAATGTAAATCCATGGCGTAAAAAAATCCAAACGTGAGAGTTAAAATTTCAAAAAAAAATGGGGTTTCCGCCCACAATGGCCGACTTCCTGTAGGTTTTAGGGTGGGGTCATAATATAATTTTTTACTTGTCTTGACATGTTCTATGGTTCTACCAAATTTCATTTGTCTACGATGGAAAAGGTCTGTCATTGACGTAATGTATTTTGAACTTTGAGGTGGCGCTACTGAGTCATTTTGAAGCATTAATTTTTTTGCACATGAAAATACAAATTTTTTCATCAACCTTGAATTTTGGGTCATAGTTGGATTAGTGCAGAGCATCTATTTAGTCGACAACAAAGTCCAGTACTCTGAACCCCATTCATTTCAATGACACATTTCTGACCATTTCCACGGTTACCACGGTAACAGTTACAAATAGAGGTATGTTCTCATTGGCTTTTTTGTTCAGTATGTCAAGCCACATGTCCCTGTCAAATTCAAATGTTTATGACAAAGTAATTTTTTTTTGGTCCCATTCATAAGTTCAAGGGGGCGCTGTGGAGCAATGTAATGTCTAACCTCTATAAATTGTATATGTATGCACTCAGATCAAGATTTTGAACAAAATGTATATTAATGCCGGGAAATAGGACACTGCATGCTTGAGTTACGTGCGATGTAATACTTTAAAAAATAGCTTTTTTTTTGGTAGGCTGACCACACCCACATTGTATGACTTAGAAAAATCCAAGGTAGGAGACTGTAATCCTACATGGGTCTAGTTCCTTTTGCCCACTTTGAAAGTTTCTTGAATGAAAATCCACAGCGTAAAAAATCCAAACGTGAGAGTTAAAATTTCCAAAAAATGGGGTTCCGCCCACAATGGCCGACTTCCTGTAGGGTTTAGGTGGGGGTCATAATATAATTTTTTTTACTTGTCTTGACATGTTCTATGGTTCTACCAAATGTCATTTGTCTACGATGAAAAAGGTCTGTCATTGCCGTAATGTTTTTTTTTTTTTTGAGGTGGCGCTGTTGAGTCATTTTGAAGTGTGAATTTTTTTCAAATACCAAAATAATTAATTTTTCACAACCTTGAATTTTGGGTCAAATAAAATTGAGTTTTCGTTAACGTTCAGGGGGTCAAAAATGGCTTCAAACGGGCAACCAAAATAATAAGAATAATAATAATGGAAACGCATTTTCGACCCATTATTTTTCTCCTAAACCATAAAAGCTACAGTCATGTGACTTTCTCACATTGTGCCCCATCACAAATAAGGCCGCTATGAATTTTTTCACATGTCCACGACAAATTGATTGTCTTCTACGAATTTTTGAAAATGAAATTTGAAGAGGGCGCTAGAGAGTCAATTTGTGAGATAACGCCATGATTTGCATATCATTGTGTTCAGCTCACAAATGCGCATAAACGCTGTATTAGCGTTTTCCCAACAAAAAATGTGTGAAAGCGAAATATTTTATTGAAATAATCCAAAAATTGCGATTTAGTAGAAAATTCACCATGACCACCACACCCAACGTCATATTCAAATATAATTGATGATCTTTAATCTCACATGGGTTTAGTGGGTTTTGGCCAAATTTGAAGTGTTTGTGATGAAAACTGTGCGAGGAGATGTCCTGAATGTGAGGGTGTGCGCTTTTGTCGTTCCCGGGTTTTGATCCAATATGGCCGACTTCCTGTACATTTTAGGGCGGGGCCATAATATAATTTTTGTCATGTCCCGACATGTTCTATTTTTTGATGTGAGTTTCAGATTTTTCGGTCGACTTTTTTCCGAGTCGGGCTCCCATAGGCCCAATGAAAATCAAAGTTTGAGGTGGCGCTACCGAGTCGTCTTTCGTTATTTTTTTTCGCGGTCTTCGGTGACAATTAGAGCTTGGCGAGTTCTAATTTTTGACACCACTCACTGGCATGTCGGGGCGTGTTAACCACTTGATTTTTGCCATTTTCCCCGTTTTCGGACGCGGTTTTTAGTAGTCCTCGCCGGGACGTTGTCTCCGGCTCGGGCCTAATAATAATAATGGAAACTCATTTTTTCCCCTTTTTTTTTCTCCTAAACCACAAAAGCTACAGTCATGTGACTTTCTCACATTGTGCCCCATCACAAATAAGGCCCCTGTGAATTTTTTCACAAGTCCACGACAAATCACTTGTCTGCTACGAATTTTTGAAAATGAAATTTGAAGAGGGCGCTAGAGAGTCAATTTGTAAGATAGTGCCATGATTTGCATATCATTGCGTTCAGCTCACAAATGTGCATAAACGCTGTATTAGCGTTTTCCCAACAAAAAATGTGTGAACGAGAAATATTTTATCGAAATATTCCAAAAATTGCAATTTGTATAAAATTCACCATGACCACACCCAAAGTCTTATTCAAATATAATTGATGATCTTTAATCTCACATGGGCTTAGTGGGTTTTGGCCAAATTTGAAGTGTTTGTGATGAAAACTGTGCGAGGAGATGTCCTGAATGTGAGGGTGTGCGCTTTTGTCATCACCGGTTTGATCCAATATGGCCGACTTCCTGTACATTTTAGGGCGGGGCCATAATATCATTTTTGTCATGTCCCGACATGTTCTATTTTTTGATGCAAGTCTCGGATTTTTCAGTCGACTTTTTTCCGAGTCGGGCTCCCATAGGCCCAATGAAAATCAAAGTTTGAGGTGGCGCTACCGAGTCGTCTTTCGTTTTTTTTTTTTGCCGTCTTCGGTGACAATTAGAGCTTGGCGAGTTCTAATTTTTGACACCACTCACTGGCATGTCGGGGCGTGTTAACCACTTGATTTTTGCCATTTTCCCCGTTTCGGACGCGGTTTTAATGAGTCCCTCGCCGGGACGTTGTCTCCGGCTCGGGCCTAATTAAAGCCGCAAGCGGCATCGAACGGCCCTCGCGGGCCGGGCTTCGCACTCGGCCGACCCGGCACTCCCTGTAGGTGGCGCTAACGCGCCACATGCCTCTGATTCATTGTGGCTTTGGGCTGCACTTGTCACCAAACAAAGCCAAAATACATTGGGAGCACTGATGCACAAAATGCACCAACATGGGTTTTTCCAGGCATCGCCATGGCAACACCGTGCAAAATACAAAGTTGGACCCTCGGACTTTTTTGACGGGGACGATGTAAAGAATCAACGTGCCAAATCTCACATTCGTCATTGAAGGTTTGAAGTCGTTATAAGACTTTGAAGTGTCCAAAAATTTGTAAATTTTCCCATTAGAATAACATGGGGTAGTTCACGCATCGCCATGGCAACAGAGTAATAATTATGACATGGGTGTGATTGACTTTTTTGATTTGGATGACATGAAGAGTAATTCTGCCAAATTTCACAGAATTCCATGAAACTAATGTTTTTCTCATGAATGGGGAATTTTCAGAGCGTTCCCATTAGGATAACATGGGCACTTTGGCGCATCGTCATGGCAACACGGTGCAAAAAATGGCATGGGTCTGATTGACTTTATTGATCGGGATGACCCACTGGAATTTTGTGTGAAATTTTGCAACATTTGTGAAAACTAAATTTTGGGACCTCCATACAAATGTATTTGTTATTCTGTAGGGGGCGCTATCGCGCCAATTTTGTTTCTTTCACAATGAGTAGGTTTAGGCCAGAAAGTTTTACAAATTATTCGAATTTGAGTGAAATCGGACTTTGTATGCGCAAACGGGAGCAAATTTTTCAAATTTTCAAATTGCAAAAATTCCGATGGAAATTTGCGGCTTCGCCGCACGGAAACCGTTATACGTATCAACGTAAATGGATAACTTTTGATGCCCCACTTGTCTAGATGATGTCCAGTGATTTTCAGCCCTGCAGGTGAAGCGCCTTCAGAGGAGTTGACGAAAATGCGACGTCAACGAAAATGCTGAGTCGGCATTTCGGAATTTTCAATCCAAGATGGCCGACTTCCGGTTTGTCAGAGGGCGTGGCCATAATAATATTTTTGTTTGGCATCACATGAAGAATGTGTGTACCGAATTTGGTGGCTCTACGACAAAATTGACATCGGGGCGGCGTCTCCCATTGACGCAATGTAATTTGACTTTTGCAGGTGGCGCTGTCGCGCCATTTTTTTATGAGCAATTATGCAACACATAAAAAAATAAATTTTTCGGCAGACCTGAATTTTGGGCAAAATTTGGTGAGTTTTTGAATATGTTCAGGGGGTCAAATTCCTGCTCAAAGAGCAGAACAAAGAAGAATAAAAATAATAATAATAAAAAAAATAATAATATTTTTAGCAAAAACAATATATCCGAAAACATTAGAATGACAAATTATACGTTTTTCGAAAGCTCTCGACTTTCCCCACGTCACCGTGGGGTCAATGGCGAATGACGGGCGCTGACGCGCCCGTCATTCGCCATGACATCGGGGCCCGCCACTGACCTCCCATTGACTTCCATTCATTTTAGCAGTAATAAAGATGCCCCATGCCTACGGCATGGGTTGCTGGGATAGTGGAGTCAGGGCAAGGTCGCGACCTCAGCCGAACTTGTGCGCTGCGCGCACAAGTTCGGCAAGACAGTTAGCAACGATGAGTGCCTGGGCTTCGCCCAGCACTCATCATTGCGGAAGCAATAGGCCCTACGCCCTGTAGGGGCTCGGGCCTAATAAAAAAAAAAATAATAATATTTTTAGCAAAAAACAATATATCCATAACATTAGAATGACAAATTATACATTTTTTTTGAAAGATCTTGACTTTCCCCACGTCACGTGGGGGTCAATGGCGAATGACGGGCGCTGACGCGCCCGTCATTCGCCATGACGTCGGGACCCGCCATTGACCTCCCATTGACTTCCATTCATTTTAGCAGTAATAAAGATGGCCCATGCCTACGGCATGGGTTGCTGGGATAGTGGAATCGGGGCAAGGTCGCGACCTCAGCCGAACTTGTGCGGCTGAGGGTCGCAGTTAGCAACGATGAGTGCCTGGGCTTCGCCCAGGCACTCATCGTTGCGGAAGCAATAGGCCCTACGCCCTGTAGGGGCTCGGGCCTAATTAAAGCCGCAAGCGGCATCAAACGGCCTCGCGGGCCGCGCTTCGCACTCGGCCCGACCGGGCACTCCCTGTAGGTGGCGCTGATCCGCCACTTGCCTCCGTTTTATTGTGGCTTTGGGCTGCACTTGTGACCGAACAAAGTCAAAAGACATTGGGAGCAATGATGCACAAAATGCACCAACATGGGTTTTCCAGGCATCGCCATGGCAACACCGTGCAAAATACAAAGTTGGCACGTCGGACTTTTTTGACGGGGAAGATGTAAAGAATCAACGTGCCAAATTTCACATACTTGATTAAAGGTATGAAGCCGTTATAAGACTTTGAAATGTCAAAAAATGTGTACATTTTCCCATTAGGATAACATGGGGTATTTCGCGCATCGCCATGGCAACAGAGTGAAAAATATGACATGGGTGTGATTGACTTTTTTGATCGGGATGACATGATGAGTCATTCCGCCAAATTTCACTTAATTCCATGAAACTAATGTTTTTCTCATGAATGGGAAATTTTCGGAGCGTTCCCATTAGGATAACATGGGCACTTTGGCGCATCACCATGGCAACACGGTACAAAAAACGACATGGGTCTGATTGACTTTATTGATTGGGATGACCTACTGGAATTTGGTGTGAAATTTTGTAACATTTGGGAAAAGTAAATTTTCAGACCTCCATACAAATTAATTTGTTATTCTGTAGGGGGCGCTATTGCACCAAATTGTTTTCTTTCATAATTAGTAGGTCTAGGCCAGAAAGTTTTACAACTGATTCGAATTTGAGCTCAAATGGACTTTGTATGCGCAAACGGGAGCAAATTTTGACATTTGAAAATTGCAAAAATTCTGACAGACTTTTGCGTCTTCGCCGCACGGAAACCGTTCTACGTATCAACGTAAATTGGATAACTTTTGATGCCTCACTTGTCTAGATGATGTCCAGTGATTTTCAGCCCTGCAGGTGAAGCGCCTTCAGAGGAGTTGACGAAAATGCGACGTCAACGAAAATGCTGACTCGGCATTTCGGAATTTTCAATCCAAGATGGCCGACTTCCGGTTTGTCAGAGGGCGTGGTCACAATAATATTTTCTGTTTGGCATCACTTGAAGAATGTGTGTACCGAATTTGGTGGCTCTACGACAAAGTTGACGTCGGGGCGTCTCCCATTGACGCAATGTATTTTGACTTTTGTAGGTGGCGCTGTCGCGCCATTTTTTTATGCCCAATGATGCACCATATAAAAAAATAAATTTTTCGCCAGACCTGAATTTTGGGCAAAATTTGGTGAGTTTTTGAATATGTTCAGGGGGTCAAATTCCTGCTGAAAGTGCAGAACAAGAATAATTAAAGCCGCAAGCGGCATCGAACGGCCCTCGCGGGCCGCGCTTCGCACTCGGCCGACCGGGCACTCCCTGTAGGTGGCGCTGATTCATCACTTGCCTCTGTTTTATTGTGGCTTTGAGCTGCATTTGTAGCCAAACCAAGCCAAAAGACATTGGGAGCACTGATGCACAAAATGCACCAACATGGGGTTTTCCAGGCATGGCCATGGCAACACCGTGCAAAATACAAACTTGCACCCTTGGACTTTTTTGACGGGAACGATGTAAAGAATCACCGTGCCAAATTTCATGTTCTTCATTGAAGGTATGAAGTCGTTAGAAGACTTTGAAATGTCCGAAAATGTAGAAATTTGTCCATTAGGATAACATGGGGTATTTCGCGCATCGCCATGGCAACAGAGTGAAAATTATGACATGGGTGTGATTGAGTTTTTTGATCGGGATGATATGATGAGTCATTCTGGCAAATTTCACTTAATTCCATGAAACTAATGTTTTTCTCATGAATGGGAAATTTTTGGACTGTTCCCATTAGGATAACATTTGAAAATTGCAAAAATTCTGATGGACCTTTGCGGCTTCGCCGCACGGAAACCGTTATACGTATCAATGTAAATTGGATAACTTTTGATGCCCCACTTGTCTAGATGATGTCCAGTGATTTTCAGCCCTGCAGGTGAAGCGCCTTCAGAGGAGTTGACGAAAATGCGACGTCAACGAAAATGCCGACTCAGCATTTTGGAATTTTAAATCCAAGATGGCCGACTTCCGGTTTGTCAGAGGGCGTGGCCATAATAATATTTTTTGTTTGGCATCACTTGATGAATGTGTGTACTGAATTTGGTGGCTCTACGACAAAGTTGACGTCGGGGTGTCTCCCATTGACGCAATGTATTTTGACTTTTGTAGGTGGCGCTGTCGCGCCATTTTTTTATGCCCAATGATGCACCATATAAAAAAATAAATTTTTCGCCACTTCTGAATTTTGGGCAAATTTTGGTGAGTTTTCAAATATGTTCAGGGGGTGAAATTCCTGCTCAAAGAGCAGATGAAAGAAGAAATTAAAGCCGCAAGCGGCATCGAACGGCCCTCGCGGGCCGCGCTGCACACTCGGCCGACCCGGCACTCCCTGTAGGTGGCGCTAACGCGCCACATGCCTCTGTTTTATTGTGGCTTTGGGCTGCATTTGTAACGAAACAAAGCCAAAAGACATTGGGAGCAGTGATGCACAAAATGCACCAACATGGGGTTTTCCAGGCATCGCCTTGGCAACACCGTGCAAAATACAAAGTTGGCCCCTTAGACTTTTTTGACGGGGACGATATAAAGAATCAACGTACCAAATCTCACATTCTTTATTGAAGGTATGAAGCCGTTATAAGACTTTGAAATGACCAAAAATTTGTAAATGTTCCCATTAGGATAACATGGGGTTTTTCGCGCATCGCCATGGCAACAGAGTGAAAAATATGGCATGGGTGTGATTGACTTTTTTGATCGGGATGACATGAAAAGTCATTCTGCCAAATTTCACTTAATTCCATGAAACTAATGTTTTTCTCATGAATGGGAAATTTTCTGAGCATTCCCATTAGGATAACATGGGGACTTTGGCGCATCGTCATGGCAACAAGGTACAAAAAACGACATGGGTCTCATTGACTTTATTGATTGGGATGACCCACTGGAATTTTGTGTGAAATTTTGTAACATTTGGGAAAAGTAAATTTTCGGACCTCCATACAAATTAATTTGTTATTCTGTAGGGGGCGCTATTGCACCAATTTTGTTTCTTTCACAATGAGTAGGTTTAGGCCAGAAAGTTTTACAACTGATTCGAATTTGAGTGAAATCGGACTTAGTATGCGCAAATGGGAGCAAATTTTGAAATTTGAAAATTGCAAAAATTCCGATGGAATTTTGCGGCTTCGCCGCACGGAAACGGTGACAGGTATCAACCTAAATTGGATAACTTTTGATGCCCCACTTGTCTAGATGATGTCCAGTGATTTTCAGCCCTGCAGGTGAAGCGCCTTCAGAGGAGTTGACGAAAATGCGACGTCAACGAAAACGCTGACTCGGCATTTCGGAATTTTCAATCCAAGATGGCCGACTTCCGGTTTGTCAGGGGGCGTGGACATAATAATATTTTTTGTTTGGCATCACTTGAAGAATGTGTGTACCGAATTTGGTGGCTCTACGACAAAGTTGACGTCGGGGCGTCTCCCATTGACGCAATGTATTTTGACTTTTGTAGGTGGCGCTGTCGCGCCATTTTTTTATGCCCAATGATGCACCATATAAAAAAATTAATTTTTCAGCAGACCTGAATTTTGGGCAAAATTTGGTGAGTTTTCAAATATGTTCAGGGGGTCAAATTCCTGCTCAAAGAGCAGAAGAAGAAGAAATAAAAAAAATTAAAGCCGCAAGCGGCATCGAACGGCCCTCGCGGGCCGCGCTTCGCACTCGGCCGACCGGGCACTCCCTGCAGGTGGCGCTGATCCGCCACTTGCCTCTGTTTTATTGTGGCTTTGGGCTGCACTTGTCACCAAACAAAGTCAAAAGACATTGGGAGCACTGATGCACAAAATGCACCAACATGGGGTTTTCCAGGCATCGCCATGGCAACACCGTGCAACATACAAAGTTGGCACCTCGGACTTTTTTGATGGGGACGATATAAAGAATCAACGTGCCAAATCTCACATTCTTCATTGAAGGTTTGAAGCCGTTATAAGACTTTGAAATGTCCAAAAATGTGTAAATTTTCCCATTAGGATAACATGGGGTATTTCGCGCATAACCATAGCAACAGAGTGAAAAATATGGCATGGGTGTGATTGACTTTTTTGATCGGGATGATATGATGAGTCATTCTGGCAAATTTCATTTAATTCCATGAAACTAATGTGTTTCTCATGAATGGGACATTTTGGGAGCGTTCCCATTAGGATAACATGGGCAATTTGGCGCATCGTCATGGCAACACGGTACAAAAAACGTCATGGGGTCTGATTGACTTTATTGATTGGGATGACCCACTGGAATTTTGTGTGAAATTTCGTAACATTTGGGAAAAAAACTAAATTTTGGGCCCTCCATGCAAATTTATTTGTTATTCTGTAGGGGGCGCTATTGCACCAAATTGTTTTCGTTCATAATTAGTAGGTCTAGGCCAGAAAGTTTTACAAGTGATTCGAATTTGAGCTCAATCGGACTTTTTATGCGCAAACGGGAGCAAATTTTGACATTTAAAAATTGCAAAAATTCCGATGGAATTTTGCGGCTTCGCCGCACGGAAGCCGCTATATGTATCAATGTAAATCGGATAACTTTTGATGCCCCACTTGTCTAGATGATGTCCAGTGATTTTCAGCCCTGCAGGTGAAGCGCCTCAGAGGAGTTGACGAAAAATGCGACGTCAACGAAAATGCTGACTCGGCATTTCGGAATTTTCAATCCAAGATGGCCGACTTCCGGTTTGTCAGAGGGCGTGGCCATAATAATTTTTTTGTTTGGCATCACTTGATGAATGTGTGTACCGAATTTGGTGGGTCTACGACAAAGTTGACGTCGGGGTGTCTCCCATTGACGCAATGTATTTTGACTTTTGTAGGTGGCGCTGTCGCGCCATTTTTTTATGCCCAATGATGCACCATATAAAAAAATAAATTTTTCGGCAGACCTGAATTTTGGGCAAAATTTTGTGCGTTTTGGAATATGTTCAGGGGGTCAAATTCCTGTTCAAAAAGCAGAAGAAAGAAGAAATAAAAATAATTAAAGCCGCAAGCGGCATCGAACGGCCCTCGCGGGCCGCGCTTCGCACTCGGCCGACCGGGCACTCCCTGCAGGTGGCGCTGATCGACTACTTCCCTCCGTTTTATTGTGTCTTTGGGCTGCACTTGTGACCAAACAAAGCCAAAAGACACTGGGAGGACTGATGCACAAAATGCACCAACATGGGCTTTTCCAGGCATCGCCATGGCAACACCGTGCAAGATACAAAGTTGGCACCTCTGACTTTTTTGATGGAGATGATGTAAAGAATCAACGTGCCAAATTTCACATACTTGAATGAAGGTATGAAGCCGTTATAAGACTCTGAAATGTCCAAAAATGTGTAAGTTTTCCCATTAGGATAACATGGGGTATTTCACGCATCACCATAGCAACAGAGTGAAAAATATGGCATGGGTGTGATTGACTTTTTGGATCGGGATGACATGAAGACTCATTCTGCCAAATTTCACTTAATTCCATGAAACTAATGTGTTTCTCATGAATGGGAAATTTTCGGAGCGTTCCCATTAGGATAACATGGGCAATTTGGCGCATCGTCATGGCAACACGGTACAAAAAACGTCATGGGTCTGATTGACTTTATTGATTGGGATGACCCACTGGAATTTTGTGTCAAATTTCGTAACATTTGGGAAAACTAAATTTTGGGCCCTCCATGCAAATTTATTTGTTATTCTGTAGGGGGCGCTATTTCACCAAATTATTTTCTTTCATAATTAGTAGGTCTAGGCCAGAAAGTTTTACAACTGATTCGAATTTGAGCTCAATCGGACTTTTTATGCGCAAACGGGAGCAAATTTTGACATTTGAAAATTGCAAAAATTCTTATGCACATTTGCGGCTTCGCCGCACGGAAACCGTTATACATATCAACGTAAATTGGATAACTTTTGATGCCCCACTTGTCTAGATGATGTCCAGTGATTTTCAGCCCTGCAGGTGAAGCGCCTTCAGAGGAGTTGATGAAAATGCGACGTCAACAAAAATGCTGACTCGGCATTTCGGAATTTTCAATCCAAGATGGCCGACTTCCGGTTTGTCAGAGGGCGTGGCCATAATAATATTTTTTTTTTGGCATCACTTGAAGAATGTGTGTACTGAATTTGGTGGTTCGACGACAAAGTTGACGTCGAGGCGTCTCCCATTGACGCAATGTATTTTGACTTTTGTAGGTGGCGCTGTCGCGCCATTTTTTTATGCCCAATGATGCACCATATAAAAAAATAAATTTTTCAGCAGACCTGAATTTTGGGCAAATTTTTGGTGAGTTTTCGAATATGTTCAGGGGGTCAAATTCCTGTTCAAAGAGCAGAAATAAAAAAAAAAAATAAAAATAATAATATTTTTAGCAAAAACAATATATATCCGAAAATATTAGAATGACATATTATACGTTTTTGAAAGCTCTTGACATTCCCCACGTCACCGTGGGGTCAATGGCGAATGACGGGCGCTGACGCGCCCCGTCATTCGCCATGACGTTGGGGTCCCCCATTGACTCCCATTCATTTCCATTCATTTTAGCAGTAACAAATATGGCCCATGCCTACGGCATGGGTTGCTGGGATAGTGGAATCAGGGCAAGGTCGCGACCTCAGCCGAACTTGTGCGCTGCGCGCACAAGTTCGGCAAGACAGTTAGCAACGATGAGTGCCTGGGCTTCGCCCAGGCACTCATCGTTGCGGAAGCAATAGGCCCTACGCCCTGTAGGGGCTCGGGCCTAATTAAAGCCGCAAGCGGCATCGAACGGCCCTCGCGGGCCGCGCTTCGCACTCGGCCGACCCGGCACTCCCTATAGGTGGCGCTAACGCGCCACATGCCTCTGTTTTATTGTGGCTATGGGCTGCACTTGTCACCAAACAAAGTCAAAAGACATTGGGAGCACTGATGCACAAAATGCACCAACATGGGTTTTTCCAGGCATTGCCATGGCAACACCGTGCAAAATACAAACTTGGCACCTCGGACTTTTTTGATGGGGATGATGTAAAGAATCAGCGTGCCAAATCTCACATTCTTCATTGAAGGTCTGAAGCCGTTATAAGACTTTGAAATGTCCCAAAATGTGTAAATTTTCCCATTAGGATAACATGGGGTATTTCACGCATCGCCATGGCAACAGAGTGAAAAATATGGCATGGGTGTGATTGACTTTTTTGATCAGGATGACATGATGAGTCATTCTGCCAAATTTCATTTAATTCCATGAAACTAATGTTTTTCTCATGAATGGGAAATTTTCGGAGCGTTCTCATTAGGATAACATGGGCAATTTGGCGCATCGTCATGGCAACATGGTGCAAAAAACGACATGGGTCTGATTGACTTTATTGATCGGGATGACCCACTGGAATTTTGTGTGAAATTTTATAACATTTGGGAAAAGTAAATTTTCAGACCTCCATACAAATTAATTTGTTATTCTGTAGGGGGCGCTATTGCACCAATTTTGTTTCTTTCACAATGAGTAGGTCTAGGCCAGAAAGTTTTACAACTGATTCGAATTTCAGTGAAATCGGACTTAGTATGCGCAAATGGGAGCAAATTTTGAAATTTGAAAATTGCAAAAATTCCAATGGAATTTTGCGGCTTCGCCGCACGGAAACCGTTATACGTATCAATGTAAATTGGATAACTTTTCATGCCCCACTTGTCTAGATGATGTCCAGTGATTTTCAGCCCTGCAGGTGAAGCGCCTTCAGAGGAGTTGACGAAAATGTGACGTCAACGAAAATGCTGACTCGGCATTTCGGAATTTTCAATCCAAGATGGCCGACTTCCGGTTTGTCAGAGGGCGTGGCCATAATAATATTTTTTGTTTGGCATCACTTGATGAATGTGTGTACCGAATTTGGTGGGTCTACGACGACAAGTTGACGTCGGGGTGTCTCCCATTGACGCAATGTATTTTGACTTTTGTAGGTGGCGCTGTCGCGCCATTTTTTTATGCCCAATGATGCACCATATAAAAAAAAAAATTTTTCGGCAGACCTGAATTTTGGGCAAAATTTTGTGCGTTTTGGAATATGTTCAGGGGTCAAATTCCTGTTCAAAAAGCAGAAGAAAGAAGAAATAAAAAATATAATTAAAGCCGCAAGCGGCATCGAACGGCCCTCGCGGGCCGCGTTTCGCGCTCGGCCGACCGGGCACTCCCTGTAGGTGGCGCTGAACCGCCACTCGCCTCCGTTTATTGTGTCTTTGGGCTGCACTTGTGACCAAACCAAGCCAAAAGACATTGGGAGCACTGATGCACAAAATGCACCAACATGGGCTTTTCCAGGCATCGCCATGGCAACACCGTGCAAAATACAAAGTTGGCCCCTCAGACTTTTTTGACGGGGACGATGTAAAGAATCACCGTGCCAAATTCATGTTCTTCATTGAAGGTCTGAAGCCGTTATAAGACTTTGAAATGTCCAAAAAATGTGTAACTTTTCCCATTAGGATAACATGGAGGTTTTCGCGCATCGCCATGGCAACAGAGTGAAAAATATGGCATGGGTGTGATTGACTTTTTTGATCGTGATGACATGATGAGTCATTCTGGCAAATTTCACTTAATTCCATGAAACTAATGTTTTTCTCATGAATGGGAAATTTTCGGAGCGTTCCCATTAGGATAACATGGGCACTTTGGCGCATCGTCATGGCAACACGGTACAAAAAAACGTCATGGGTCTGATTGACTTTATTGATTGGGATGACACACTGGAATTTTGTGTGAAATTTCGTAACATTTGGGAAAACTAAATTTTGGGCCCTCCATGCAAATTTATGTGTTATTCTGTAGGGGGCGCTATTGCACCAAATTGTTTTCTTTCATAATTCAGTAGGTCTAGGCCAGAAAGTTTTACAACTGATTCGAATTTGAGCCCAATCGGACTTTTTATGCTCAAACGGGAGGAAATTTTCAAATTTGAAAATAGCAAAAATTCCGATGGAGATTTGCGGCTTCGCCGCACGGAAACCGTTATACGTATCAATGTAAATCGGATAACTTTTGATGCCCCACTTGTCTAGATGATGTCCAGTGATTTTCAGCCCTGCAGGTGAAGCGCCTTCAGAGGAGTTGACGAAAATGCCACGTCAACGAAAATGCTGACTCGGCATTTCGGAATTTTCAATCCAAGATGGCCGACTTCCGGTTTGTCAGAGGGCGTGGCCATAATAATATTTTTTGTTTGGCATCACTTGATGTATGTGTGTACCGAATTTGGTGGGTCTACGACAAAGTTGACGTCGGGGTGTCTCCCATTGACGCAATGTATTTTGACTTTTGTAGGTGGCGCTGTCGCGCCATTTTTTTATGCCCAATGATGCACCATATAAAAAAATTAATTTTTCGGCAGACCTGAATTTTGGGAAAAATTTGGTGAGTTTTTGAATATGTTCAGGGGGTCAAATTACTGCTCAAAGAGCAGAAGAGGAATAAAAAAAATAATAATAAAAATAATAATATTTTTAGCAAAAACAATATATCCGAAAACATTAGAATGACAAATTATACGTTTTTTGAAAGCTCTGGACCTTCCCCACGTCACCGTGGGGTCAATGGCGAATGACGGGCGCTGACGCGCCCGTCATTCGCCATGACGTCGGGGGTCGCCCACTGACCTCCCATTGACTTCCATTCATTTTAGCAGTAATAAAGATGGCCCATGCCTACGGCATGGGTTGCTGGGATAGTGGAATCAGGGCAAGGTCGCGACCTCAGCCGAACTTGTGCGCTGCGCGCACAAGTTCGGCAAGACAGTTAGCAACGATGAGTGCCTGGGCTTCGCCCAGGCACTCATCGTTGCGGAAGCAATAGGCCCTACGCCCTGTAGGGGCTCGGGCCTAAAAAATAATAATAATAATTAAAACTGCAAGCAGTGATAAAGGCCCTCGCCACCCCTTGCGACCGCGGGGTTCACGCCACCGTGGAGTTCGCGCCACCGCGGAGTTCGCGCCACCGCGGAGTTCGCGCCCTCTTCCCCCCCGCCTCTCGTTCCCGCTTACATCGCCCCCTCCCATCAAAAACAGCGACTGAGTAATACTACTCCATTCATTCCAATGAGAGGATTTATGACATTTTCACGCCTGCACGGTTCGAAATAGAGGTATGTCTTCATTGGCTTTTTTGTTCAGTATGATGAGTGGAAATATGTGTACCAATTTCAATGGTCAATGACAAAGTACATTTTTTTATCCCAGTTAACCAAAACCCATGTATTTCAATGAGAAATGTCGGTCGTTGCCATGGCAACACACTTGCAAATAGAGGTATGTTCTCATTGGCTTTTTTGTTCAGTATGGAGATAGGGATGTCCATGCCAAATTTCAAAAGTTTTTGACAAAGTAAAATTTTTTGGGTCCCATTCAAAATTTCCAGGGGGCGCTGTGGAGCAATGGATTGTCTCATCTATATAAACTGTATATCGTTACATTCAGATAAACATTGTGACCAAAATGTATATTAATGCCGGTTAACAAGACGCTGCATGTTTTTGAGTTACGTACAATTTAATACTTGAAAAAACGCCATTTTTCTTCGCATGTTGGCCACACCCACATTTTATGACTTAGAAATATCCAAGTGAGTCGCCTTTCATCCCACATGGGTCTAGTTTATTTTCACCAATTTGCAAGTTTCTTGAATGAAAATCCACAGCGTAAAAAATCCAAACATGAGAGTTAAAATTTCAAAAACATTGTGTTCCGCCCACAATGGCCGACTTCCTGTAGGGTTTAGGGTGGGGTCATATTATATTTTTTTAGTTGTCTTGACATGTTCTATGGTTCTACTAAATTTCATTTGTCTATGATGAAAAAGGTCTATCATTGCCGTAATGTATTTTGAACTTTGAGGTGGCGCTACTGAGTCATTTTGCAAGATTAATTTTTTTTTCACATTGAAATAACAATTTTTTCACCAACCTTGAATTTTGGGTCATAGTTGGATTAGTGCAGAGCATCTATTTAGTCGACAACAAAGTCCAGTACTCTGAACCCCATTCATTTCAATGACACATTTATGACGTTACCACGGTAACATAGTTGCAAATAGAGGTATGTTCTCATTGGCTTTTTCATTCAGTATGGGGATAGGGATGTCCATGCCAAATTTCAAATGTTTTTGAAAAAGTAAAATTTTTTTGGTCCCATTCCAATTTTCAAGGGGGCGCTGTGGAGCAATATAATGTTTAAAAAATTTTAATTGTATGTCCATGCATTCAGAACAAGATTTTGAACAAATCGTATATTAATGCCGGGAAATAGGACACTGCATGTTTGAGTTACGTACGATTTAATACTTCAACAAATGGCTTTTTTCTTGGGCAGGCTGGCCACACCCACAATTTATGACTTAGAAAAAACAAGTGAGTCGTCTTTAATCCCACATGGGTCTAGTTCAATTTGACCAATTTGCAAGTTTGTTGAATGAAAATCCATGGCGTAAAAAATCCAAACGTGAGAGTTAAAATTTCAAAAAAATGGTGTTCCGCCCACAATGGCCGACTTCCTGTAGGGTTTAGGGTGGGGTCATAATATAATTTTTTACTTGTCTTGACATGTTCTATGATTGTGTCAAATTTAATTTGTCTACGATGAAAAAGGTCTCTCATTGCCGTAATGTATTTTGAACTTTGAGGTGGCGCTACTGAGTCATTTTGAAAAATTTATTTTTTTGCACATCAAATACACATTTGTTCACCAATCTTGAATTTTGGGTCATAGTTGGATTAGTGCAGAGCATCTATTTAGTCTATAACAAAGTCCAGTACTCTGAACCCCATTCATTTCAATGACACATTTCTGAACATTTCCACGGTTACCACGGTAACATAGTTACAAATAGAGGTATGTTCTCATTGGCTTTTTTGTTCAGTATGTCAAGCCACATGTCCCTGTCAGATTTCAAATGTTTATGACAAAGTAATTTTTTTTGGTCTCATTCAAAAGTTCAAGGGGGCGCTGTGGAGCAATGTAATGTCTAACCTATGTAAAATGTATATGTATGCACTCAGATCAAGATTTTGAACAAAATGTATATTAATGCCGGGAAATAGGACAATGCAGGTTTGAGTTACGTACCATTTAATACTTCAAAAAAATGCCTTTTTTTTGGCAGGCTCGCCACACCCACAAATTATGACTTAGAAAAATCCAAGGTAGGAGACTGTAATCCCACATGAGTCTAGTTCATTTTCACCAATTTGCAAGTTTCTTGAATTAAAATCCACAGCGCGTAAAATCCAAATGTGAGAGTTAAAATTTCAAAAAAATGGTGTTCCGCCCACAATGGCCGACTTCCTGTAGGGTTTAGGGTGGGGTCATTATTTAATTTTTTACTTGTCTTGACATGTTCTATGGTTCTCCCAAATTTCACTTCTCTACGATGAAAAAGGTCTGTCATTGCCGCAATGTTTTTTGATTTTTGAGGTGGCGCTGTTGAGTCATTTTGAGACATAAATTTTTTTGCACATTAAAATAATCAATTTTTCACCAACCTTGAATTTTGGGTCCAATCAAATTGAGTTTTCGTTAACGTTCAGGGGGTCAAAAATGGCTTTGAAGCGGCCGTAAAAATAATAATAATAAGAATAATAATAATAATGGAAATTTTTTTTTCGACCCATTTTTTTCTCCTAAACCATAAGAGCTACAGTCATGTGACTTTCTCACATTGTGCCCCATCACAAATAAGGCCCCTGTGAATTTTTTCACACGTCCACGACAAATCAATTGTCTGCTACGAATTTTTGAAAATGAAATTTGAAGAGGGCGCTAGAGAGCCATTTTGTGAGATAAAGCCATGATTTGCATATCATTGTGTTCAGCTCACAAATGTGCATAAACGCTGTATTAGCGTTTTCCCAACAAAAAATGTGTGAACGAGAAATATTTTATTGAAATATTCCAAAAATTGCGATTTTGTATAAAATTCCCCATGACCCACACCCAAAGTCATATTCAAATATAATTGATGATCTTTAATCTCACATGGGTTTAGTGGGTTTTGGCCAAATTTGAAGTGTTTGTGATGAAAACTGTGCGAGGAGATGTCCTGAATGTGAGGGTGTGCGCTTTTGTCGTCACCGGGTTTGATCCAATATGGCCGACTTCCTGTACATTTTAGGGCGGGGCCATAATATCATTTTTGTCATGTCCCGACATGTTCTATTTTATGATGCGAGTTTCAGATTTTTCGGTCGACTTTTTTCCGAGTCGGGCTCCCATTGGCCCCATGAAAATCAAAGTTTGAGGTGGCGCTATCGAGTCGTCTTTCGTTATTTTTTTTCGCGGTCTTCGGTGACAATTAGAGCTTGGCGAGTTCTAATTTTTGACACCACTCACTGGCATGTCGGGGCGTGTTAACCACTTGATTTTTGCCATTTTCCCCGTTTCGGACGCGGTTTTAATGAGTCCCTCGCCGGGACGTTGTCTCCGGCTCGGGCCTAATTAAAACTGCAAGCAGTGATAAAGGCCCTCGCCACCCCTTGCGACCGCGGGGCACACGCCACCGCGGAGTTCGCGCCTCTCCTTCCCGCCTACATCGCCCCTCCCACCAAAATCAGCGACTGAGTAATTCTACTCCATTCATTCCAATGAGAGCATGTATGACATTTTCACGGCTGCACAGTTGGAAATAGAGGTATGTCTTCATTGGCTTTTTTGTTCAGTATGATGAGTGGAATATGTGTACCAAATTTCGATGGTCAATGACAAAGTAAATTTTTTCACCCCAGTTAACCAAAACCCATGTATTTCAATGAGAAATGTTGGTCGTTGCCATGGCAACACACTTGCAAATAGAGGTATGTTCTCAATGGCTTTTTTGTTCAGTATGGGAATAGGGACGTCCATGCCAAATTTCAAATGTTTTTGAAAAAGTAACATTTTTTAGGTCCCATTCAAAATTTCAAGGGGGCGCTGTAGAGCAATGGATTGTCTCATCTATGTAAACTGTATATCATTAGGTTCAGATCAACATTAAGACCAAAATGTATATTAATGCCGGTTAACAGGACACTGCATGTTTGAGTTAGGTTCAATTTAATACTTGAAAAAACACCGTTTTGCTTTGCATGCTGACCACACCCACATTTTATGACTTAGAAAAATTCAAGTGAGTCACCTTTAATCCCACATGAGCCAAGTTCATTTTGTCCAATTTTCAAGTTTGTTGAATGAAAATCCATGGCGTAAGAAATCCAAATGTGAGAGTTAAAATAAAATAAAAATTGACTTCTGGGCACAATGGCCGACTTCCTGTAGGGTTTAGGGTGGGGTCATAATATAATTTTTGACTTGTCTTGACATGTTCTATGTTTGTCCCAAATTTCATTTGTCTACAATGAAAAAGGTCTGTCATTGCCGTAATGTATTTTGAAATCTGAGGTGGCGCTACTGAGTCATTTTGTAACATTAATTTTTTTATACATCAAAATATCAACTTTTTCTCCAATCTTGAATTTTGGGTCATAGTTGGATTAGTGCAGAGCATCTATTTAGTCGACAACAAAGTCCAGTACTCTGAACCCCATTCATTTCAATGACACATTTATGACGTTACCACGGTAACATAGTTACAAATAGAGGTATGTTCTCATTGACTTTTTTGTTCAGTATGATGAGTGGAATATGTGTACCAAATTTGAATGGCCTATGACAAAGTAAATTTTTTTCATCCCAGTTAACCAAAACCAATGTATTTCAATGAGAGGTTTCGGTGGTTGCCATGGCAACACTATTGCAAATAGAGGTATGTTCTCATTGGCTTTTTTGTTCAGTATGGGGATAGAAATGTCCATGCCAAATTTCAAATTTTTTTGACAAAGTAATTTTTTGGGTCCCATTCAAAAGTTCAAGGGGGCGCTGTGGAGCAATTTAATGTCTAAAAAATTTTAACTGTATGTCTATGCACTCAGATCAAGATTTTGAACAAAATGTATATTAATGCCGGGAAATAGGACGCTGCATGTTTGAGTTACGTACAATTTAATACTTGAAAAAATTGATTTTTTTTTTGCAGGCTGGCCACGCCCACATTTTATGATGTAGAAAAATCCAAGACAGTCGGCTCTAATCCCACATGGGTCTAGTTTATTTTCACCAATTTGCAATTTTCTTGAATGAAAATCCATGACGTAAAAAATCCAAACGTGGGCGTTAAAATTTCAAAAAAATTGTGTTCCGCCCACAATGGCCGACTTCCTGTAGGGTTTAGGGTGGGGTCATAATATAATTTTTTACTTGTCTTGACATGTTCTATGGTTCTCCCAAATTTCATTTGTCTACGATGAAAAAGGTCTGTCATTGCCGTAATGTATTTTGATTTTTGAGGTGGCGCTATTGAGTCATTTTGACTCGTTAATTTTTTTGACCTTCAAAATAATAAATTTTTCACCAGTCTTGAATTTTGGGTCCAATAGAATTGACTTTTCGTTAACGTTGAGGGGGTCAAAAATGGCCTCAATTCGGCAACCAAAATAATAATAAGAATAACTAGGAAAACTTAGATTTGAACTTATAAGAATTCACAAAAGGTGTTGTTAAGAAGATAATAATTGATACTGGATCATTTATTCACACACTTTCACCTAAAAGCACCAGCTAGCTATTTTTCATCCAGTCTATACTATTTCATGCTATGTGGCATTTACGTCTAGACTGTTACTGAATTCACCTGGTTTTAACTTCAGGATGATGCACTCTTGCAAGATAGATGTCAGCACTCTTCAACAAGTCTTTAATTGTGTTGTCTTGCTAACACTAGAACTACATATTTGGTACCACTTTATAATAACAAAACCTGCATTAGCCTTAATAAAGCATGAACAAAGACTTTACTCAATTAAGGAGGTGAGGTTAGGAGTTAGGGACAGGTTATTAAGTCTGAATCATTCTTGGTAAACTATTTGCTCATTATGAAGTCTTTGTTCAAGTTTTATTAAGACTAATAAAAGAGTTGATATTATAAAGTCTTATCTCAAAATGGCAATCATAGTTTGCACTTTTGTTCCTAGTTAGTTAGTTAAAAATATTATCATAAATGCTGCAAAATATCGAGATCTAATGCCATATTTGTTTTGTTGACATTCACTCCTCTATTTGTCCTTTCTCAGTGTGGTCGAGTCGGAGACTGTGCCCAGCAGCCTCTCCACCAGCAGATCACACAGCTCACAGAAGTCACTCCGACTGCGGGCCCGGCAGCCTGTCTTCATCAAACATATGCCAATGTGATAACAATACTTTGAAATGAGCGTTTAGGCATCCCACTGAGCTGCAGAAGGGGAACGCTCTGATTGCATGAACTCACAAAAGCTGCATGCCACTCTTTCTAATTAGCGCCGTACAGTGAATCTGTTTACATCACGGGCCAAACAACTTCTCAGTTTCCTAAAAAAGAAGGAAAAAACTGCTAAAAAGATCTCAGCTCGACAAATATCTGTGATGTTCTTTCTACTTGATTCATTTCTCATGGATTGGCTTCAGTGCTACAAAAGCATGCCTTGTTTACTGAAATGAAAAGATTACTAAAATCCTGCTTGCACTGACATTTAACTGGGCTGTCGGTGCGGCCTTTGAATGCGCATCAGACATGGCATTTACGTCAATTGGAGCGTTTCTTGAAGTTAATCAACGGATTGAGTCTTCTTACGCCCCCGACTTGATTTTTGAGTAAGGAGTCCACCACTTCCATTTGAGCAGGAGCTTGCTGAGTGCAGATGATATGATACTCCCATGCATCTTTCTGCTAGTAGAGTACCTGATCTATTAACATCTACCTAAAGGCACCAACTGATGACATAATAAACAAACCGGCACCTTTCTTAACATGGCACAGATGCAGGCCCTCCACGATGCTGAAGTCTCCCACCACAGGGGAGCCATGCTGACTGTTTGTGCCGCTTCAGTGGTGCACAAAGGACAAAAGCTGTATTTGTAGTACTGTATGTAGCAAATCCAGCATTTAGCAGCGGTGACCTCTCTCTCCATCTCGCCTGCACCTCCTGCTCAGGTCTCTGTTCCCTCCTGGCAGACTGTGCTGACTCCTGCTCTTCCACAACAAAACACATCCCTCCTGTGTGTCACTGAACCCCAATGGACCCGAGCCTCAGCGGACTTCCCTTGCCACTGTCCAAGGTGGAAGTGGCAGTAGATCACAGCTAGACAGAGAAATAGAGGGAACAGATATTAGGCCAAAACATATCCAAATATTAAGCTATTTGCAGATTGATTTAAGGGTAATTAAAATACATGCATTTCTCTGGCCAATTTGGAAAGCTATTCTCTTTCTCAAAGGAGGTATACACTTTTTTTTTTTTTACGGTTTTCAAGTCATGACAGAGAGTTTAATTTGTTAGACATGGTCCAAACTCATTCCTTACTCTCCTAATGCATCCAAAGCATCTAGTTAGAGGATCATTTAGAAGGTTTTACAAAGTTTAGTGCTCGTGGTACTTCCGGATTTGCTGGAAAATTGCATACTAATTTGATACAGACTTGTGGCACACAGTAGTCTTTTTTCATTAAGTTACTGTAGACTTTTTCAGAATACTGAATAGGG
Organism: Periophthalmus modestus; assembly: GCA_019594935.1. NCBI lineage: Eukaryota > Metazoa > Chordata > Actinopteri > Gobiiformes > Gobiidae > Periophthalmus > Periophthalmus modestus. The sequence continues at coordinate 20,991 of JAIEZT010000346.1, read as the reverse complement.
GGCAAAAAACAATGCCCTGAATTGACTGTTTATCATGTTAGCCTAGCCCGCCATCACAGCCATTGGTCAGGAGAAACCATGTGGTGCCAAAACTGTAGAAGTAATGTGAAAGACAACAATACAAGCATGCAAAATCCTGGTCGGGAGTATCTAGAAAAAAGATCATCCAACTGTTAATCTTTGAGGTTGATAGCGTAATTTAGCATCCCAGGGAGCGAAGCAATGGGCGTATCCGTAGCACGAGCAGGCCTGACGAGGTTACTCTGGCTGGGATGCTGAGTAGCCGGCTTCCCGTAGTGAGAGGATTAAACGGTGTGAAAGGTAGATCTCTGCCGCAGCATCACTTAGCTGATTAAGCTAGCAGCAGCAGGCCTTTATACAGCCCATTGAGGAGCTTATGACGGATCAAAATAACCATGGGGTAATTAACAAGGGGCCAGCAGAATAGCCCGATCATCCCCTCTTGGTATTGGTGCCCGGCTAAAAGACATAAAAACACAAACAAATCCATTACTAAGATTTATGTACACTATTAAATACACTGGGACAATAGCAGCGAAAGGCCAGCGTTTCATCACTGTTAGAGCACCGCGAGAAATGAGTTGTCATAAAGCAGAGGGATGCCAATGAGACACAGGAATGCAGACAACGCCAAATCCTCAACATTCTCCCATTATTTCAACTTTTATCTGAAAAATAGAACCTGAAAGAAAATGGTGGTAGGGACTGGCTCTTCTTCAGGGGTGCACTGGCTTATTGCGAGGAGGCAGAGGGCAGAGAATTAAATCCTCCTTGACGTTACCTTGGCAGGGGTTAGATGAAATAGAATGGTCCCAGAACAGTGTGATGTGGGGAAGATGTCGAGGCTGGACAGAAACACTCAACAAATTATAGCACATTTGGAGCAAAAAGAGCCTTTCTACTTCTACTTTCTACAGAATACACTTCTTCAGTACTTTATGAAGATGTGAGTCTGAGTCTGCTCTCAGTTTTCAAATGGGCGTTATTGACAGGTGGACTGGCCAGTCGGGGACAGGGGGCTGAAAAAACATTGCAAATTTTTGTAGAACCAATGGGCATTTTTTTCACTGAAAAAAATAAAAAACAAATCCAATTGCACAATCACATCTGACAGGGTTTGAGAGGCAACAGAGGGCATTGGGGACCAGACTGAATCTGTATAAAGGATACAAAGATATGAGTCTGGATTTGCCAGGCAACCTCTCTACTACAATAGTTCGTAGTTCACTGTTTTAAAAGCAGCATTATAGCTGTAATGATGGTATAAATCTGGTGGGTGAGTGAATGGTGCAATGTAAACTTAGAACAGAATATTCTATAAGATAAAAAAAAAAGAAAAGAAAAGAAAAACAAAAAAAACCCAAAACAAAGTAGTGTAATGAAAAATGTATTCTTAAAGACATTCAAAATCAGTACAGATATTGTCAAAGCGGCTTTTAAGGTGAAAATGAAACTGACATCCGGTGAGTAATTATAAAGAGTTTTGTTTTCTGTGAAACAGAAAGTGCGCCATAAGCATGCTGATGTTTGTTAGCTTTACTGCCACAACAAAACTCCACTCCACTGGCCTCTGAACACTGTTAAAAACTTAGATGCAAGCAATACATTTCGACCACTGAAAATGAACTAGTTATGGTTTTCACATTTTTAGGAAAGCAAAAATCAGGTACAACACCTTTAAGCACAAGGCCTTTTTATTTACCAATTTTCCAGTGTCTGCTGACCTGACCAGCAGCTCGAAAAATGTCAGACCCACTCCCCAAGTTAAACTGCAATGGAGACAGACTGTGATACGCACTTGATCCTAGCAGTAAAACAATCCTGGAAATGTTACTGTTATGTCCAAATACCACAATGTGTAAAATGCTGGTGTACTTCACTGTGAGAGTACTCAGCATGGGATTTGTATTATTTTTATTCGCTCCCCAAATGTTATGCAGCCTTGGTATCGTGTGCAAAATGCCTTAACCCCACTTCACCCGGGCCTCCCACCTGCTCTTACTGATAAAATAACTACTGCATAAGAGGATATTCAGATACAGCGTTTTATGCAGAAAATGGTGTTCTCACCAGCAAAAGAAAACTTTGAGAAGAGGTGAAATATGCATGGGTGAGATTTACATAATTATGCAAAAACGTATTATCAGCCAACTCTGAACAAAAGACTACATGAATAGATAGGCTAAAAATGAGATGTCTTTGTGTTTTGAGTGACAAAGGACATATTGTGAAAATATTATGGAAGTGGATTATTTAGCAGAGACAGAGTCAAACCCGCTGAACTGACTTCACAATGATAAAGATGTGACAGTATAATGCACAGTCTATGGTGTCTTTCTAAACAGCACAATGACAATTTACAATGGTGCAATGGTTCCTCCTATGTCTAAGCATGAATTCATCTAATCTAGTTAAGGTGTAAATGCTTTATTCATGAAGACACAGATATACATCACCCATTTGAGCAATTCTTTCTATAAAATCAGATTTCAGTTATATTTTAAGCACCTTACATAACAACTTACTGAACAAATTGAAACAACCAAGAACATAGCCTGTACATGGCATCTGGCTGTATATTTTGGGATATTAATATTGATAATTTCTTCTCCTTCTTTAAACAGCTTGCCCATGTTTCATTTTAAGAAGTTGTCCTTGAGAATAGTGAGGCACACTCATAGTCAGAAAGTCTCCCCGTCAGAAAGTTGACCATTTCTGGGCTCTTATTTAATAAATTGCCCATAGATCAATTTTTTACATGTTCGTGCATCATTCTAAAGTGGAACATGGAGTTGTGAAGTGGATTTGCTGGGTTATTACTAATTTTGCTGACGCTGCATGGTCCTTCCGGATCTCCAGCCCCTCGGTGGTTCTGTGATAAGTAGTGCGTGGCTAAAGCACTAGCATGGGGAGGTAAAAAGTGCACCACAAGTTATCTCAAGTACTCTGTCACATGCTTATTAATTCTACTTAACTCTTCCAAAATTAGATTATGGAAGTTAACTTAGGACTGTGTTAAAGGGACAGTATATAAAAATGTGAGCCTTAGAGAGAATGAACAATATGAAGGGAAAGTGTATACATCTGAGCATAGACCTGCTGTAAACTGAAGTCAAACGTGATCATCAAAAACATCAAATAACATATCTTCACATGGATAAGATAATAATTAGATGTTTATCACAATATCATCAAGCTCTGCTCTGACTGTCTGCAGATTTAGGCCCTGGCAACCCAGATTGACTTGTGATTGTAGTACCTTTTGTAAAACAGCAAGAGGGCAGGCTACATACTGTTCCTTTAAAATGGATAGTTTTGAAAATAAAAATGTTTAAAATGGATAGTATTACTAATACTACTTGCATAATCCTCACCATTGATAACACTTTATTTTACTGTAGATGTGTAACTGTAAAAAGGCCTATATTTTGCTCTTTTGTGATCTCTTTTTTAAGTGTTATAAGGTCGCTTCCCCATCAACACATTTTTGAGTTTTGTTTCATTCTATTCACAGATGTACATTGTGTAATATAAAACTTTTAATGTAAAATAAAGTGTCACCAAATAAGGAATTTGTATTGATGGGGAGTCGAAATTACTGCGAATTATCAAACATTTCAAAGTAAACAAGTTTTTTCAAATGTCCCAGTATCTGTCTTACATAGTGGACATTCGTAATATCTTAGGAACACATAAATAATTCAAATTCAGACTTCTGTGACTATGCTATCTGATCCATTGTTATTTTTGCCCCATGAAACCATGACATCCAAACCCCATTTTTGTCATGATGGCCATCCTCACAAGAGACTGATACTCTTCCTCTGGAGTTTGAATGGCCCCATCCATTGTGCCAGCTGCCAACAGACTATAAATAGCAGTGTATGCTTGGTGCGTAGTGGCCAGTATATCCAGTCAGCCTTGAGGTGTCATCCGTTAGCGATAAAAAGTGTGGGTGAACATTTGTGTGGTCTGGGGCACATTCTTGTTAATGCCAGTTTCACCACAGCAAGGGCACAGGAGGCAAACAAGGACAGACATGACATTGCAACTCTTCCGGCACGCCCCCTAGGCTCACTGCTCATTCATTCACCTGATTTGAAAATTATGGAGAGTACATTTTATATGGCAGGCATTCAAAACAAGGACGATTTCAACACGTGTGATAACACCTCAGCCAGATGAAAGGCTTGTCTTCTTTTCCTTTTCACAGTTGTCTTCAAGTAGCAAATCATATGTCTCCATTCAGCCATAAATCAGATCAACTAAATTAATGTTCCTTGTAACTACCACTATAAATCTCTTTGGTCTTCCTCTAGGCCTCCAGCTCTCACCTCAATCTGCTGCATTCTATCCAGTTCCTATTGACGTCAGATCTAAAGAGGTTTCCACGCTGTGGTAAATCTCCTCAAACCCACCTTTTAGAACTTAAAGGTATACTAGCTTTTCCACATGTTCAAGGTGTTATTGCTTTGTCTGGAATGTTCCACAATATGGCAGAAGACCTATCTGCATTTAATAATAATAATAATGATATAATAATGATAATAATAATAATAATAATAATAATAATAATAATAATAATAATAATAATAATAATAATAATAATAATAATTAAAACTGCAAGCAGTGATAAAGGCCCTCGCGCCACCTTGCGACCGCGGGGCACATGCCACCGCGGAGTTCGCGCCTCTCGTTTCCTCTTACATCGCCCCTCCCACCAAAAACAGCGACTGAGTAATACTACTCCATTCATTCCAATGAGAGCATTTATGACATTTTCACACCTGCACGGTTGGAAATAGAGGTATGTCTTCATTGACTTTTTTGTTCAGTATGATGAGTGGAATATGTGTGCCAATTTGAATGGTCTATGACAAAGTATTTTTTTTTCATCCCAGTTAACCAAAACCCATGTATTTCAATGAGAAATGTCGGTCGTTGCCATGGCAACACACCTCCTAATAGAGGTATGTTATAATTGGCTTTTTTGTTCAGTATGGGGATAGGGATGTCCAGGCCAAATTTCAAATGTTTTTTGAAAAAGTAAAATTTTTGGGTCCCATTCAAAATTTCAAGGGGGCGCTGTGGAGCAATGGATTGTCTCAGTTATGTAAAATTGTTATTTCATTAAGTTCAGATGAACATTGTGACCAAAATGTATATTAATGCCGGATAACAGGACACTGCATGTTTGGGTTACGTACAATTTAATACTTGAAAAAAAAACACCGTTTTTTCTTTGCGTGTTGGCCACACCCACATTTTATCACGTAGAAAAATCCAAGTGAGTCGGCTTTAATCCCACATGGGCCTAGTTAAATTTTGACCAATTTGCAAGTTTGTTGAATTAAAATCACTGGCGTAAAAAAAATTCAAACGTGAGAGTTAAAATTTCAAAAAAATGGGGTTCCGCCCACAATGGCCGACTCCCTGTAGGGTTTAGGGTGGGTGTCATAATATATTTTTTTGCTTATCTTTGACATGTTCTATGGTTCTACCAAATTTCATTTGTCTACGATGAAAAAGGTCTCTCATTGCCGTAATGTATTTTGAAATTTGAGGTGGCGCTATTGAGTCATTTTGAAACATTAATTTTTTTAGACATTAAAATATCAAGTTTTTTCGCCAACCTTCAATTTTGGGTCATAGTTGGATTAGTGCAGAGCATCTATTTAGTCGACAACAAACAAGTCCAGTACTCTGAACCCCATTCATTTCAATGGCACATTTCTGACCATTTCCACGGTTACCACGGTAACATAGTTACAAATAGAGGTATGTTCTCATTGGCTTTTTTGTTCAATATGTGAAGCCACATGTCCATGCCAAATTTCAAATATTTTTGACAAAGAAATTTTTTTGGTCACATTCAAAGTTCAAGGGGGCGCTGTGGAGCAATATAATGTTTGACTTATGTAAATTGTATGTCTATGCGTTCAACTCAACATTTTGAACAAAACGTATATTAATGCCGGGAAATAGGATCCTGCATGTCTGAGTTACGCACAATTTAATGCTTAAAAAAATGGCTTTTTTTCTTAGCAAGCTGACCACACGCCCACATTTTATGAATTAGAAAAATCCAAGACAGTCGCCTTCAATTCCACATGGGTCTAGTTCCTTTTCACCAATTTTCAAGTTTGTTGAATAAAAATCCAGGGCGTAAAAAATCCAAACGTGAGAGTTAAAAATAAAAAAAAATGTGGTTCCGCCCACAATGGCCGACTCCCTGTAGGGTTTAGGGTGGGGTCATAATATAATTTTTTACTTGTCTTGACATGTTCTATGGTTCTACCAAATTTCATTTGTCTACGATGAAAAAGGTCTGTCATTGCCGTAATGTATTTTGATTTTTGAGGTGGCGCTATTGAGTCATTTTAAAACATAAATTTTTGTGGCCATCAAAATAATAAATTTTTCACCAGACTTGAATTTTGGGTCCAATAAAATTGAGTTTTCGTTAACGTTCAGGGGGTCAAAAATGGCTTCAATTCGGCAACCAAAAGAAGAGAAGAAGAAGAATAATAATAATGGAAAACTGATTTTCGACCCATTATTTTTCTCCTAAACCATAAAAGCTACAGTCATGTGACTTTCTCACATTGTGCCCCATCACAAATAAGGCCCCTGTGAATTTTTTCACAAGTCCACGACAAATCGATTGGCTTCTACGAATTTTTGAAAATGAAATTTGAAGAGGGCGCTAGAGAGTCATTTTGTGAGATAAAGCCATGATTTGCATATCATTGTGTTCAGCTCACAAATGTGCATAAACGCTGTATTAGCGTTTTCCCAACAAAAAATGTGTAGACGAGAAATATTTTATTGAAATATTCCAAAAATTGCGATTTTGTATAAAATTCCCCATGACCACACCCAAAGTCATATTCAAATATAATTGATGATCTTTAATCTCACATGGGTTTAGTGAGTTTTGGCCAAATTTGAAGTGTTTGTGATGAAAACTGTGCGAGGAGATGTCCTGAATGTGAGGGTGTGCGCTTTTGTCGTCACCGGGTTTGATCCAATATGGCCGACTTCCTGTACATTTTAGGGCGGGGCCATAATATCATTTTTGTCATGTCCCGACATGTTCTATTTTTTTTTGATGCGAGTTTCAGATTTTTACGTCGACTTTTTTCCGAGTCGGGCTCCCATAGGCCCCATGAAAATCAAAGTTTGAGGTGGCGCTACCGAGTCGTCTTTCGTTATTTTTTTTCGCGGTCTTCGGTGACAATTAGAGCTTGGCGAGTTCTAATTTTTGACACCACTCACTGGCATGTCGGGGCGTGTTAACCACTTGATTTTTGCCATTTTCCCCGTTTCGGACGCGGTTTTAATGAGTCCCTCGCCGGGACGTTGTCTCCGGCTCGGGGCCTAATAATAATGGAACTGATTTTCCACCCATTTTTTTCTCCTAAACCATAAAAGCTACGGTCATGTCACTTTCTCACATTTTGCCCCATCACAAATAAGGCCCCTGTGAATTTTTTCACAAGTCCACGACAAATCGATTGTCTTCTATGAATTTTTGAAAATGAATTTGAAGAGGGCGCTAGAGAGCCACTTTGTGAGATAAAGCCATGATTTGCATATCATTGTGTTCAGCTCACAAATGTGCATAAACGCTGTATTAGCGTTTTCCCAACAAAAAAATGGTGTGAAGAGAAATATTTTATTGAAATAATGCAAAATTTGTGATTTTGTTTAAAAATTCCTCATGACCACACCCAAAGTCATATTCAAATATAATTGATGATTTTTAATCTCACATGGGTTTAGTGGGTTTTGGCCCAATTTGAAGTGTTTGTGATGAAAACTGTGCGAGGAGATGTCCTGAATGTGAGGGTGTGCGCTTTTGTCATCACCGGGTTTGATCCAATATGGCCGACTTCCTGTACATTTTAGGGCGGGGCCATAATATCATTTTTGTCATGTCCCGACATGTTCTATTTTTTGATGCGAGTCTCAGATTTTTCAGTCGACTTTTTTCCGAGTCGGGCTCCCATAGGCCCAATGAAAATCAAAGTTTGAGGTGGCGCTACTGAGTCGTCTTTCGTTATTTTTTTTCGCGGTCTTCGGTGACAATTAGAGCTTGGCGAGTTCTAATTTTTGACACCACTCACTGGCATGTCGGGGCGTGTTAACCACTTGATTTTTGCCATTTTCCCCGTTTCGGACGCGGTTTTAATGAGTCCCTCGCCGGGACGTTGTCTCCGGCTCGGGCCTAATAATGGAAACTCATTTTTTCCCCTTTTTTTTTCTCCTAAACCATAAAAGCTACAGTCATGTGACTTTCTCACATTGTGCCCCATCACAAATAAGGCCCCTGTGATTTTTTTCACAAGTCCACGACAAATCGATTGTCTTCTACGAATTTTTGAAAATGAAATTTGAAGAGGGCGCTAGAGAGTCATTTTGTGAGATAAAGCCATGATTTGCATATCATTGTGTTCAGCTCACAAATGTGCATAAACGCTGTATTAGCGTTTTCCCAACAAAAAATGAGTGAAGGAGAAATATTTTATTGAAATATTCCAAAATTTGCAATTTCGTATAAAATTCACCATGACCACACCCAAAGTCATATTCAAATATAATTGATGATCTTTAATCTCACATGGGTTTAGTGGGTTTTGGCCAAATTTGAAGTGTTTGTGATGAAAACTGTGCGAGGAGATGTCCTGAATGTGAGGGTGTGCGCTGTTGTCGTCACCGGGTTTGATCCAATATGGCCGACTTTCCTGTACATTTTAGGGCGGGGCCATAATATCATTTTTTGTCATGTCCCGACATGTTCTATTTTTTTGATGCGAGTCTCAGATTTTTCAGTCGACTTTTTTCCGAGTCGGGCTCCCATAGGCCCCATGAAAATCAAACTTTGAGGTGGCGCTACGAGTCGTCTTTTTCGTTTTTTTTTTTTCGCGGTCTTCGGTGACAATTAGAGCTTGGCGAGTTCTAATTTTTGACACCACTCACTGGCATGTCGGGGTGTGTTTACCACTTGATTTTTGCCATTTTCCCCGTTTCGGACGCGGTTTTAATGAGTCCCTCGCCGGGACGTTGTCTCCGGCTCGGGCCTAATAATAATAATAATTAAAACTGCAAGCAGTGATAAAGGCCCTCGCCACCCTTGCGACCGCGGGGTACACGCCACCGCGGAGTTCGCGCTTCTCGTTCCCCGCTTCTCGTTCCCGCTTCTCGTTCCCGCTTCTCGTTCCGCTTCTCGTTCCCGCTTCTCGTTCCCCGCTTCTCGTTCCCACTACATCGCCCCTCCCACCAAAAACAGCGACTGAGTAATACTACTCCATTCATTCCAATGAGAGCATTTATGACATTTTCACGCCTACACGGTTGGAAATAGAGGTATGTCTTCATTAACTTTTTTGTTCATTATGATGAGTGGAATATGTGTACCAAATTTTGATGATCTGTGACAAAGTGATTTTTTTTCATCCCAGTTAACCAAAACCCATGTATTTCAATGAGAAATGTCGGTCGTTGCCGTGGCAACGCACTTGCAAATAGAGGTATGTTCTCATTGGCGTTTTTGTTCAGTATGGGAATAGGGATGTCCCATGCCAAATTTCAAATGTTTTTGAAAAAGTAAAATTTTTTGGGTTCAATTCAAAATTTCAAGGGGGCGCTGTGGAGCAATGGATTGTCTCATCTATGTAAACTGTATATCATGACATTCAGATGAACAATGTGACCAAATGTATATTAATGCCGGTTAACAGGACACTGCATGTTTTGAGTTTAGGTGCAATTCAATACTTCAAAAAACGCAGTTTTTCTTCGCATGTTGGCCACGCCCACATTTTATGACTTAGAAAAATCCAAGTGAGTCGCCTTTCATCCCACATGGGTCTAGTTTATTTAGACCAATTTGCAAGTTTGTTGAATGAAAATCCATGGCGTAAAAAATCTCCAAACGTGAGAGGTTAAAATTTTTCAAAAAAATTGTGTTCCGCCCACAATGGCCGACTTCCTGTAGGGTTTAGGGTGGGGTCATAATATAATTTTTACTTGTCTTGACATGTTCTATGGTTCTACCAAATTCATTTGTCTACGATGAAAAAGGTCTCTCATTGCCGTAATGTATTTTGAAATTTGAGGTGGCGCTATGGAGTCATTTTGAAACATTAATTTTTTTTTCCACATCAAAATACAAACATTTTTCACCAATCTTGAATTTTAGGTCATAGTTGGATTAGTGCAGAGCATCTATTTAGTCGACAACAAAGTCCAGTACTCTGAACCCCATTCATTTCAATGACACATTTATGATGTTACCACGGTAACATAGTTGTAGATAGAGGTATGTTCTCATTGGCTTTTTTGTTCAGTATATCAAGCCAGATGTCCATGTCAAATTTCAAATGTTTATGACAAAGTAATTTTTTTCAGTCTCATTCAAAAGTTCAAGGGGGCGCTGTGGAGCAATGTAATGTCTGACTTATGTAAATTGTAATGTCGTTGCATTCAGTTTAAACTTTTGAACAAAACGTATATTAATGCCGGAAAAATAGGACCCTGCATTTTTGTGTTATGCGCAATTTAAAATTTCAAAAAGGGCTTTTTTTTTAGCAGGCTGACCACGCCCCCACATTTTATAACATAAAAAAATTCAAGACATTGGCCTCAAATCCCACTTGGGTCTATTTCATTTTGACCAATTTCCAAGTTTCTAGAATGAAAATCCATTGCGTAAAAAATTCAAATGTGAGAGTTAAAATTTCCAAAAAATGGGGTTCCACCCACAATGGCCGACTTCCTGTAGGGTTTAGGGTGGGGTCATAATATATTTTTTACTTTGTCTTGACATGTTCTATGGTTCTACCAAATTTCATTTTGTCTACGATGAAAAAGGTCTCTCATTGCCGTAATGTATTTTGAAATTTGAGGTGGCGCTATGGAGTCATTTTGAAACATTAATTTTTTTGCACATCAAATTACACATTTTTTCACCAACTTTGAATTTTGGGTCATAGTTGGATTAGTGCAGAGCATCTATTTAGTCTGTAACAAAAGTCCAGTACTCTGAACCCCATTCATTTCAATGACACATTTATGATGTTACCACGGTAACATAGTTTGCAAATAGAGGTATGTTCTCATTGGCTTTTTTGTTCAGTATGTCAAGCCAGATTTCCATGTCAAATTTCAAATGTTTTTGACAAAGTAATTTTTTTTTAGTCCCATTCAAAAGTTCAAGGGGGCGCTGTGGAGCAATGTAATGTCTGAGTTATGTAAATTGTATGTCCATGCATTCAGATCAAGATTTTCAACAAAACGTATATTAATGCCGGGAAATAGGACGCTGCTGCATGTCTCAGTTTATTCGCAATTTAAAACGTCAAAAAATGCTTTTTTTCTTTTGCAGGCTGGCCACACCCACATTTAATGACGTAAAAAAAATCCAAGACAGTCAACCTTTAATCCCACATGGGTCTAGTTCATTTTGACCAATTTCCAAGTTTCTTGAGTAGAAATCCATTGCGTAAAAAATCCAAACGTGAGAGTTAAAATGTCAAAAAAATGGGGTTCCGCCCACAATGGCGGACTTCCTGTAGGGTTTAGGGTGGGGTCATAATATAATTTTTTTTACTTGTCTTGACATGTTCTATGGTTCTACCCAAATTTCATTTGTCTACGATGAAAAAGGTCTCTCATTGCCGTAAATGTATTTTGATTTTTGAGGTGGCGCTATTGAGTCATTTGATATGTGAATTTTTTTGCACATTAAAATAATAAATTTTTCACCAACCTTGAATTTTGGGTCCAATAAAATGGACTTTTTTTTTACGTTCAGGGGGTCAAAAATGGCTGCAATTTGGCAACCAAAATAATAAGAATAATAATTAAAACTGCAAGCAGTGATAAAGGCCCTCGCCACCCTTGCGACCGCGGGGGTACATGCCACCGCGGAGTTCGCCGTAAAGGGCCTCTCGTTCCCGCTTACATCGCCCTTCCCACCAAAATCAGCGACTGAGTAATACTACTCCATTCATTCCAATGAGAGCATTTATGACATTTTCACACCTGCACGGTTGGAAATAGAGGTATGTCTTCATTGGCTTTTTTGTTCAGTGTGATGAGTGGAATATGTGTACCAAATTTCAATGGTTTTATGACAAAGTAAATATTTTTTCTTCCCCATTTAACCAAAACCCATGTATTTCAATGAGAAATGTCGGTCGTTGCCATGGCAACACACTTGAAATAGAGGTATGTTCCCATTGGCTTTTTTGTTCAGTATGGTGATAGGGATGTCCAAGCCAAATTTTCAAATGTTTTTGAAAAGTACATTTTTTTTTGGTCCCATTCAAATTTTCAAGGGGGCGCTGTGGAGCAATATAATGTCTAAAAATTTTAAATTGTATGTCTATGCATTCAGATCAAGATTTTGAACAAATCGTATATTAATGCCGGGAAATAGGACGCTGCATGTTTGAGTTACGTACGATTTAATACTTCAAAAAATTGCTTTTTTTCTTACAAGGCTGGCCACACCCACATTTTATAACTTAGAAAAATCCAAGTGAGTCGTCTTTAATCCCACATGGAACTAGTTCTATTTGACCAATTTGCAAGTTTGTTTGTATGAAAATCCATGGCGTAAAAAATTCAAACGTGAGAGTTAAAATAAGAAAAAATGGGGGTTCCGCCCACAATGGCCGACTCCCTGTAGGGTTTAGGGTGGGGTCATAATATAATTTTTTTACTTGTCTTGACATGTTCTATGGTTCTACCAAATTTCATTTGTCTGCGATGAAAAAGGTCTGTCATTGCCGTAATGTATTTTTGAACTTTGAGGTGGCGCTACTGAGTCATTTTGAAACATTAATTTTTTTGCACATCAAATTACACATTTTTTTCACCAACCTTGAATTTTGGGTCATAGTTGGATTAGTGCAGAGCATCTATTTAGTCGACAACAAAGTCCAGTACTCTGAACCCCATTCATTTCAATGACACATTTATCATGTTACCACGGTAACATAGTTGCAAATAGAGGTATGTTCTCATTGGCGGCTTTTTTGTTCAGTATGTGAAGCCAGATGTCCATGCCAAATTTCAAATGGTTTTTGACAAAGTAATTTTTTTGGTCCCATTCAAAAGTTCAAGGGGGCGCTGTGGAGCAATGTAATGTCTGATGTATGTAAATTGTATGTCGTTGCGTTCAGATCAAAATTTTCAACAAAACGTATATTAATGCCGGAAAATAGGACGCTGCATGTCTCATTTATTCGCAATTTAAAACTTAAAAAAATGGCTTTTTTTTTGGCAGGCTGACCACGCCCACATTTTATGACAGAAAAAAAATCCAAGACAAACACCTTTAATCCCACATGGGTGTAGTTCATTTTGACCAATTTCCAAGTTTCTAGAATGAAAATCCATGGCGTAAAAATTCAAAAAGTGACATTTAAAATTTGGGAAAAATGGTGTTTCCGCCCACAATGGCCGACTTCCTGTGGGGTTTAGGGTGGGGTCATAATATAATTTTTTTATTTGTTTTGACATGTTCTATGGTTCTCCCAAAATTTCCTTTGTCTACGATGAAAAAGGTCTGTCATTGCCGTAATGTATTTTTGAACTTTGAGGTGGCGCTATTGAGTCATTTTGAAACATGAATTTTTTTGCTCATGAAAATACATATTTTTTCACCAATCCTTGAATTATGATCATAGTTGGATTACTGCAGAGCATCTATTTAGTCGACAACAACGTCCAGTACTCTGAACCCCATTCATTTCAATGACACATTTATTGTCATTTTCACGGTTACCACGGTAACATAGTTAAAAATAGAGGTATGTTCTCATTGGCTTTTTTTATTCAGTATGTCAAGCTAGATGTGCTTGCCCAATTTTCAAATGTTTATGACAAAGTAATTTTTTTTTTTTCCGTCCAATTCAAAATTTCAAGGGGGCGCTGTGGAGCAATTTAATGTCTGACTTATGTAAATTGTATGTCTATGCGTTCAAATCAACATTTTGAACAAAACGTATATTAATGCCGGGACGTAGGACCCTGCATGTCTGAGTTATTTTGCAATCTAAAACTACAAAAAATAGTTTTTTTTTCTTTGCAGGCTGGCCACACCCACATTTTATGACGTAAAAAAAAAAATCCAAGGAAGTTGCTTATAATCCCAGATGGCCCTAGTTGATTTTTGACCAATTTCCCAAGTTTCTAGAATGTACATCCAGTGCGTAAAAAATTAAAATACGTTGAGAGTTAAAAATTTCAAAAAAATGGGTTACCGGGCACAATGGTCGACTCCCTGTAGGGTTTAGGGTGGGGTCATAATATAATATTTTTTTACTTGTCTTGAGATGTTCTATGGTTCTACCAAATTTCATTTGTCTACGATGAAAAAGGTCTGTCATTGCCGTAATGTTTTTTTTGATTTTTGAGGTGGCGCTGTTGAGTCAATTTGAAATATTAATTTTTTTTAACATCAAAATAATAAATTTTTCGCCAACCTTGAATTTTGGGTCCAATAAAACTGAGTTTTCGTTAACGTTCAGGGGGTCAAAAATGGCCTGAAAGCGGCCGTAAAAATAATAAGAATAAGAATAATTAAAACTGCAAGCAGTGATAAAGGCCCTCGCCACCCTTGCGACCGCGGGGCACACGCCACCGCGGAGTTCGCCCTGCCTCACGTTCCCGCTTACATCGCCCCTCCCACCCAAAATCAGCGACTGAGTAATACTACTCCATTCATTCCAATGAGAGCATTTATGACATTTTCACGCCTGCACGGTTGGAAATAGAGGTATGTCTTCATTGGCTTTTTTGTTCAGTATGATGAGTGGAATATGTGTACCAAATTTCAATGGTCAATGACAAAGTACATTTTTTTATCCCAGTTAACCAAAACCCATGTATTTCAATGAGAAATATCGGTCGTTGCCATGGCAACACACTTGCAAATAGAGGTATGTTCTCATTGGCTTTTTTGTTCAGTATGGAGATAGGGATGTTCATATGAAATTTCAAATGTTTTTGACAAAGTAAAATTTTTTGGGTCCTATTCAAAATTTCAAGGGGGCGCTGTGGAGCAATGGATTGTCTCATCTATGTAAACTGTATATCATGACATTCAGATAAATATTGTGACCAAAATGTATATTAATGCCGGTCAGCAGGACACTGCATGTTTGAGTTAGGTGCAATTTAATACTTGAAAAAACACCGTTTTTCTTTGCATGTTGCCCACACCCACATTTTATGACGTTGAAAAATCCAAGTGAGTCGCCTTTAATCCCACATGGGCCTAGTTCATTTTTGTCAAATTTTCAAGTTTGTTGAATGAAAATCCACAGCGTAAAAAAATCCAAACGTGACAGTTAAAATTTCAGAAAAATGGGGTTCCGCCCACAATGGCCGACTTCCTGTAGGGTTTAGGTGGGGTCATAATATAATTTTTTACTTGTCTTGACATGTTCTATGGTTCTACCAAATTTCATTTGTCTACGATGAAAAAGGTCTCTCATTGCCGTAATGTATTTTGAACTTTGAGGTGGTGCTATTGAGTCATTTTGAAAAATATTTTTTTTTTTTCCACATCAAAACACAAATTTTTTCACCAACCTTGACATTTGGGTCATAGTTGGATTAGTGCAGAGCATCTATTTAGTCGACAACAAAGTCCAGTACTCTGAACCCCATTCATTTCAATGACACATTTATGACGTTACCACGGTAACATAGTTGCAAATAGAGGTATGTTCTCATTGGCTTTTTTTGTTCAGTATGAGGATAGGGATGTCCATGCCAAATTTCAAATGTTTTTGAAAAAGTAAAAATTTTTTTGTCCCATTCAAATTTTCAAGGGGCGCTGTGGAGCAATATAATGTTTAAAAAAATTTTAATTGGATGTCCATGCATTCAGAACAAGATTTTGAACAAATCGTATATTAATGCCGGGAAATAGAACACTGCATGTTTGAGTTACGTACGATTTAGTTAGTATTTCAAAAAATGGCTTTTTTTCTTGGCAGGCTGGCCACGCCCACATTTTATGACTTAGAAAAATCCAAGTGACTCGTCTTTAATCCCACATGGGTCTAGTTCATTTTGACCAATTTTGCAAGTTTGTTGAATGAAAATCCATGGCGTAAAAAATCCAAACGTGAGAGTTAAAATTTGAAAAAAATGGGGTTCCGCCCACAATGGCCGACTTCCTGTAGAGTTTAGGGTGGGGTCATAATATAATTTTTTACTTGTCTTGACATGTTCTATGATTGTACCAAATTTCATTTATCTACGATGAAAAAGGTCTCTCATTGCCGTAATGTATTTTGAACTTTGAGGTGGCGCTACTGAGAGTCATTTTGAAACATAAATTTTTTTGCACATCAAAATACACTTTTTTTTTCACAACCTTGAATTTTGGGTCATAGTTGGATTAGTGCAGAGCATCTATTTAGTCGACAACAAAGTCCAGTACTCTGAACCCCATTCATTTCAATGAGTCATTTATGACGTTACCACGGTAACATAGTTGGAAATAGAGGGTATGTTCTCATTGGCTTTTTTTGTTCAGGATGTTTAGCTAGATGTCCCTGTCAAATTTCAAATGTTTTTTGACAAATTAATTTTTTTGGGTCCCATTCAAAGTTTCAGGGGGCGCTGTGGAGCAATGTAATGTCTGACTTATGTAAATGTTATATCTATGCACTCAGATCAACATTTTGAACAAAACGTATATTAATGCCGGGAAATAGGATTGCTGCATGTCTCAGTTATTCGCAATTTAAAACTTCAAAAAATGCTTTTTTTTCTTTGCAGGCTGGCCACACCCACATTTAAATGACGTAAAAAAAAATCAAGACAGTGAACTTTAATCCCACATGGGTGTAGTTCATTTGTGACCAATTTTCAAGTTTCTAGAAATAGAAATCCATTGCGTAAAAAATCCAAACGTGAGAGTTAAAATTTCAAAAAAAATGGGGTTCCGCCCACAATGGCCGACTTCCTGTAGGGTTAGGGTGGGGTCATAATACAATTTTTTTACTTGTCTTGACATGTTCTATGGTTCTGTACCAATTTTCATTTGTCTACGATGAAAAAGGTCTCCGTCATTGCCGTAATGTATTTTGATTTTTGAGGTGGCGCTATTGAGTCAATTTGATATGTGAATTTTTTTTGCACATTAAAATAATACATTTTTCACCAACCTTGAATTTTGGGTCCAATAAAATTGACTTTTTTTTTACATTCAGGGGGTCAAAAATGGCTTCAATTTGGCAACCAAAATAAGAATAATAATAATAATTAAAAAACTGCAAGCAGTGATAAAGGCCCTCGCCACCCTTTGCGACCGCGGGGTTTCACGCGACCGTGGAGTTCGTGCTTCTCGTTCCCGCTTACATCGCCCCCTCCCACCAAAATCAGCGACTGAGTAATACTACTCCATTCATTCCAATGAGAGCATTTATGACATTTTCACACCTGCAAGGTTGGAAATGAGGTATGTCTTCATTGGCTTTTTTTGTTCAGTGTGATGAGTGGAATATGTGTACCAAATTTCAATGGTTTATGACAAAGTAAATATTTTTTTCTTCCCATTTAACCAAAAAACCCATGTATTTCAATGAGAAAATGTCTGTCGTTGCCATGGCAACACACTTGGAAATAGAGGTATGTTCCCATTGGCTTTTTTGTTCAGTATGGTGATAGGGATGTCCCATGCCAAATTTCAAAATGTTTTTGAAAAAGTTAAATTTTTTTGGTCCCATTCAAATTTTCAAGGGGGCGCTGTGGAGCAATATAATGTCTAAAAATTTTAAAATTGTATGTCTATGCATTCAGATCAAGATTTTGAACAAATCGTATATTAATGCCGGGAAATAGGACGCTGCATGTTTGAGTTACGTACGATTTAATACTTAAAAAAAATGGCTTTTTTCTACAAGGCTGGCAACACCCACATTTGATAACTTAGAAAAAATCCAAGTGTCTCGTCTTTAATCCCACATGGGTCTAGTTCTATTTGACTAATTTGCAAGTTTGTTGTATGAAAATCCATGGCGTAAAAAATTCAAACGTGAGAGTTAAATTAAGAAAAAATGGGGTTCCGCCCACAATGGCCGACTCCCTGTAGGGTTTAGGGTGGGGTCATAATATAATTTTTTACTTGTCTTGACATGTTCTATGGTTCTACCCAAATTTCATTTGTCTACAATGAAAAAAGAGGTCTGTCATTGCCGTAATGTATTTTGAACTTTGAGGTGGCGCTAACCGAGTCATTTGAAACATTAATTTTTTTGCACATCAAAATTACACATTTTTTCACCAATCTTGAATTTTGGGTCATAGTTGGATTAGTGCAGAGCATCTATTTAGTCGACAACAAAGTCCAGTACTCTGAACCCCACATTCATTTCAATGACACATTTATGACGTTACCACGGTTAACATAGTTGGAGATAGAGATAGTTCTCATTGGCTTTTTTGTTCAGTATGTCAAGCCACATGCTCATGCCCATTTTCAAATGTTATGACAAACAAAAATTTTTTGTCCCATTCAAAGAGTTCAAGGGGGCGCTGTGGAGCAATGTAAAGTCTGACTTATGTAAATTGTATGTCGGTGCGTTCGAATCAACATTGTTTGAACAAAACGTAATTAATGCCGGGAAATAGGACCCTGCATGTCCTGAGTTACGCGCATTTTAAAACTTCAAAAAATGGCTTTTTTCTTGGTAGGCTGACAACGCCCACATTTTATGATGTAAAAAAATCCAAGAGAGTTGGCTATAATTCCACATGGGTCTAGTTCATTTTGACCAATTTCCAAGTTTACTGAGTGAACATCAATCCAGGGCGTGAAAATTCAAAACGTGAGAGTTAAAATATTGAAAAAATAGGTTCGTCCCACAATGGCCGACTTCCTGTAGGGTTTAGGGGGGTGTCATTATATTTTTTTTTAACTTGTCTTGACATGTGTTCTAGGTTTGTACCAACTTTCATTGATCTACGATGGAAAAGGTCTGTCTTTGACGTAATGTATTTTGATTTTTGAGGTGGCGCTATTGAGTCCATTTTTGAAATGTTAATTTTTTTCAACATTAAAATAAAAATCTTTCATCTATTTGAGTTTTTTAGGCCATATTTGGATTAGTGCAGAGCATCTATTTAGTCTAAAACAAAGTCCAGTACTCTGAACCCCATTCATTTCAATGGCACATTTATGACGTTACCCGGCATACATTTATGATCGTTTACCGACCATGGGGTACACATAGTTGAATAGAGGTATGATTTCGTCATTGGCTTTATTTTGTTCCAGGCTGTGGAACGAAAGATGGATGGGATCTAACCAAATTTCAACTGTCTTGGGAAAACTTTTGCCAAAAAATTAATGTGGTGTTAGTAACAAGGGCGCGAGCGTGTCCATTTTTGATATTTTGTCCTAAAAGCTTAAATAAAAATTATTTTTTCGCCAACCTTGAATGTTGGGTCCAATACAATTGCGTTTGCCGGTAACGTTCGAGGGGGTCAAAAATGCTTTCGTAGTCGCTGGGAATAATAATAAATAAAATAATATGGAAATTTTTTTTTCAACCATTTTTTTTCTCCTAAAC
The DNA here is from genome assembly GCA_019594935.1 of Periophthalmus modestus. NCBI lineage: Eukaryota > Metazoa > Chordata > Actinopteri > Gobiiformes > Gobiidae > Periophthalmus > Periophthalmus modestus. The sequence continues at coordinate 1,366 of JAIEZT010000346.1, read as the reverse complement.
CTAAAAGCTACGTCCATAGTGACTTCCTCAGCGATTGTTGCGCCATCACAAATGAGCACTGCGTTAGATTTTTCACACGATCCCTGGACAATCGCTTGTCTTCTAAACGACATTTGTTAAAAATGAGAAATTTGAAGAGGAATGACGCTAGAAGTCTTTTTGTGAGATAACCCATGATTTGCATATCATTGTGTGTTCAGCTCAACAAATGTGCATAAACACTGTATTGCGTTTTCACCCCAACAAAAAATGTGGTGAAAGAGAAATATTTTATTGAAAATATTCAAAAATCTTGCAATTTTGTATAAAAATTCACCATGACCACAACCCACCCAAAGCTCATATTCAAATATAATTGATTGATCTTAATCTCACATGGGTTTAGTGGTTTTGGCCAAAGTTGAAGTGTTTGTGATGAAAAACTGAGATGGCAATGGGATAATGGTCCTATACAATGGGTGATTGAGATGTGGCGGCATTTATGTTCATCCACCGGGTGTTGGATCCAATATGGAGCCGCACGTTCCTGTAACTTGATTATTTAACGTGCGGGGCCATAATCCTATCCTATTTTGGCAGTGTCCCGACATGTTCTATTTTTTGATGTGAGTTTCAGATTTTTCGAATCGACTTTTTTTCCCGATTTTCGGGCTCCCATAGGCCCATGCAAAGTCGAAGTGTAGTTGTGCTAGCTAACGGGCGGAAGATCCGAGTCGTACTTTCGTTAGTTTTTTGGTTCGCAGGTCTTCGGTGACAAGTAGCGCTTGGGCGAGATTCTAATTTTTACACCACTCACTAGGCATGTGCGAGGCGCTTTGTTGAGGCCAGGGCTTGATTTTGTGCATGGCGGCATTTATCCCCGTTATAAACGAGCGCAGGACTCGCGGTTGTGTACCCGCAAAAAAATAGAAGTCCCTAAGAAGGCGCCGACGGTTGTCTGAGTTCCCAGCGCGGGCCTAATAAAAATGGAAACTCATTTTTTCTCCCCCTTTTTTTTTCTTCCTACTACAGCTCAGTCCTGTTACTTTCCTCACATTGTGCCCCATCACATAAGCCCCTGTTGTTTTTTTCATCCAGTCACGACAAGCCTTTGTTGAGCTACTACTAGGGGGAGGTTTTTGTTGGGAGATCCTGGTTGTTCACTTTTTTTGGCTAAAGTGTGTGTTGGCACATAGCTTCGGAGGTCAATGTTGTTGAGGAGCCATGATTTTCATATTCTTGTGTGTCAGCTCACAAATGTGCATAACACTGTATTACGTTGGTTGGGATGGGGGGGTTCCCCAACAAAAAAATGTGGTGAACGAGAAATATTTTTATTGAATATTCCAAAGATTGCGATTCCTGTATAAATTTCCGCATGACCACA